>VZUI01056097.1:0-12747 GCA_013401135.1 Cettia cetti | reverse complement strand
CCTGCCCGGCTCTGCCCGGCTCTGCCCGGCCCTGCCCGGCCCTGCCCGGCTCTGCCCGGCTCTGCCCGGCCCTGCCCGGCCCTGCCCGGCCCTGCCCGGCTCTGCCCGGCTCTGCTGGGGCCGGGATGCGGAGCAGGGCTGCAGCATCATCGGCAGCCAGGGCACAGGGAGGGGGCGATGGCATCCAGGGAGCGCTGGGGGAGACACGGGAGGGAAACTGCCGGGGAAACGCTGCGAGCCCTCTGCCTGCCTCCGGCGGGGGAGGCGTGGAAGGCACCTGCCGCTTCCCAGCCTTGGGAAAACACTGCTTGGAACGGGCAAGGGGCTTAGTGACAGCCGGGGTGAGGCACAGCGAGGATCTGGAGGGGCTGGCAGCGCTGAGGGAGGGTGTATCCCACTGGAAAGCGTCTGGGTTGTCGAAGAAAAGACTTTTTTGTGTTATTTCTCTCCTTTTTGGAGTGACAGGAGGAAAGGATAAATGTTATACAGGTGAGAATAAGCAAAATTATGGCACAGAGGGACAGGAGTGTGGCACAGAGGGACAGGAGTGGCACAGAGGGGCAGGAGTGGCACAGAGGGACAGGAGTGTGGCACAGAGGGACAGGGAATGGCACAGAGGGACAGGAGTGTGGCACAGAGGGACAGGAGTGGCACAGAGGGACAGGGGGTGGCACCAAGGGACAGGGAGTGGCACAGTGGGACAGGAGTGGCACAGAGAGACAGGGGGTGGCACAGAGGGACAGGAGTGTGGCACAGAGGGACAGGGGTGGCACAGAGGGACAGGAGTGTGGCACAGCCCTGGCATGTCCCACTCACCTCCTCATGGCACAGCTGCCCTTCCTTGGGCACGGCTGGAACTGAACCTGCCCTCATCCCAGTGGCACCAGTGAGGTCCTGCCCTGACTGGGACACTTCCTGGGGGACAGGGATGGCATTTGTCACCCAGCACACGCTGCAGCTCCATCCACAGCTCCCAGGGAAACAATGGGCTGCATTTTCCTGCTTCCTGCAGAAACTCCTCTAAGGCTGTGTCCTAGATTTAGCTCAGGTTGTGATAAGGCTGAGAGAGATAAGTCCCAGATTGTACTGCTGTGCCCAACAGACTGGTTACATCGTGCTTGATGACACTTCAGCCCCGTTGTCATGACCCCATATAATCCTGCATCCTGGACCATCTGACACACATTTACACTTAACATTTTGTTAGAGACTCTATAAATGAGATCTCTTTGACCTTCAATCCTTGGCTAATTGCTAGTTTCATGTACAAGACCGGCCTAATTTTACGTGATAATTACCTGGAAGTGGCAATACATATGGCATTGCATGTTTGAAATGTCAGAACTGGAAAAATATCAAGTGACTGGAGTCTTAGGCAAATGGGGGGAGTGGAAGGGTCAGAACAATACACTCCACTGCTCAGCTGAGGGAGGAACACCACGTATCACTGCAGCCCCCAGGAAATAGGATCCATCCCTAACAAACCCCGTGCTTAATGTTTGTGGAAGGGGTTGCACAGGCAGAGGGATGCTGAGGCTGTGGTGAAACAAGAAGAGATGTTGCATTTGCAAGCGTTTAACTCATTTCCTCAACTTGTTTCTTTGCACCCAGGACTCCCCACTCGGGATTTTTGTCAGATATTCCTGAATTTCTCACACCCTGTTGGTCCAGATCTGATCACCTCTCACCTGGAAAGGGGTGAAGCTGCAGTGAGCCAGAGCTGAGCTCACGTTTGGGGGGTGTTTGAGGGAAGTTTTGGACATTTTGGGCAGTCCCAAGGGAAAAAAAAAGATCTTTTTGCTGCAGGCAGGTGGGTCCCAGGGGTGTTACCTGGCTGAGCAGTGCCTGGAGAGGAGGGTTGGGGTGGTGGGCAGCACCAGGTGGGCAGCACCCCAAAAACTTCCAGCCCTTGGAGGTTTTTGGAGCAGCAGCAGTGTCCCAGGTCCTCCCTGGCTGCTGCTCTGCCTTGCTGGAAATGAGATTATTCCTCTTGTTTGCTTACTGGGGTGTAACCACCAAACAATGTCGTGGCCCTTATTTGGGTTTAATTAATTGCTTGATAAGATTATCATAAATGAAAATAAATTAAAATCACTTTGGTAATTATTTCACTGTAAACATTATTGACAACTCTTCCCAAGTACTGTAAACTCTGATTTAAAGCCTTGGTTGGGAGTCCTGGGTCGTGGGATCACTGAGATTAGAGGGGGAGGGAGCTGGGACTGGATTATTGAGAACTTCCTCACATAGGGGCAGGTTGTCCAGAGATAGAAATATATTTATGTGTGTGTGTGTGTTTTGTTGACATTTTTAGGCTATCAGTGTTCTGATTCCTCTTTAAATGTCTCAGCGATGCTCCTCTTTTATTAAAACCATGAGAAATGCATTTGCAGGTTCTCAGATGTCCCCTCTGATTGGTGTTGTCTGAAATCTCAGAGCCCATTTTTAGACACTCAATCCTGGTTTTTCCCCAAGGGGCTCCGTGCTGGTCCTGCTGCACATCCAGGCTGGGGACAGGGATTTTTACATTCCTGAATTCCAGAAAAGGTGAGGGGATGTGGCTCCATCAGCGCCTCCCCTCAGGGTCTGCCCTGGGAAATTTACAGCTCTTGGAGCCGTGGAAAAAGCACAGCCATAAATCCTCCTGTCCCTGCCACAGCTGGGGTGTGCTGGGCTGGCCTTTGGGGACAAAGGGAGGGGTTTGGGTCCTGAGCCTGGTCCCAAAGCTCTGCAGCTCCTGGATGGGTGTTGGACTCATTTGGGGCATCCCAAAAGAACGGGATTTGGGCTGCAGCATCTTTCCCCATCCCCTTTCCACCCTCTATCCTCTCTTGGGCAGCCTGTGATACAAAGAAATGCTGGAAAGGGGCCTCAAACCCTCAAATTTAATTATAGCCCTCAATTTACAGGGTTTTCAGAGCTACTTGTGTGTCCCCCCCCTGTGCAGGGAGCGTTTGTAGGAGCAGGGAAGGGGCACACATGGACACAGCCCCACACAATCCCTGGTGCTTCCCCTTCTGCCAGCAAATCCTGCTTGAGACAAAGAAAATCCAGGGAATTCACAGCGCATCTTCTCCCTGTGGTGTCCCAGGCAGGGCCTCTGTTCTCCCCAGTTTGGAAGTTAATCCTTTTAAAACATGTAAATTGGGAAACAGATCCAGTGTCAGCCCAGACCTCGTCTCCTCCCAGGTGTTAGTCGGGATTAAGAGCTGCACTTCTCCATCCTTCTCCACAAACTGATAAGGGGTTGTTTATCAGTTGATAAAATGGTAAACAGCAGAGGAAACAGGTCAGTGATAATTTCAGAGCAAAGGCTTTTGGAGAACAAGAGGTGTTTGAGCTTCAGCCTGCTGTGATCACCTCGGCCGTGTGTGCACATCCCCAGGCCGCTCACCTCACTGCCAGAGCAGCCAAATCCCAAATTTCCTCTGGCAGCCAAGTCCCAAATTTCCGTCATTCCCGGGCTGAGGGGGGCTGGGGGGTGCTGGCAGCCCGGGAGGATCCCTGGGGGGCAGAGGCAGGGCTGTGCAGGTCCTGCTCCTCAGGGAAATGCCAGGAGCAGGCGCTGGGCTGGTTTTGTTTGCTGGTGGATTGGCAGAGAGGTGGGGAGGGAAGGGCCCTGTGCCCAGCTCCCGGAGGGCTGCAGGGCCCCTGACCCCAGGGGATCCCCAGGGAGTGTGGGCTGGCTGGGGGCTCTGCTGGGGGCTCTTTGCCATGAAATGCTGCGCTGGTGCTCCTCCCTTGCAGCTTCATTCCCGGCTCCAGCATTCCAGCTCATTTTGGGCTCACAGAACCGCAGAATCCTTCAGGCTGGGAAAGACCTGCAAGATGACCAGGCCCAACCTTTGACCAAACCCCACACAGCCACCCAAGCACAGCACAGGGTGTGTGATTTTTGGACAGCTCCAGGCTGCGTTTCCAGTGCTGGGGTGGGGGCCCAGCGTTCCCAGTGTGCCCAGCAGAGCTCCAGGGGGAGCTCCCAGGTGCTGCCTCCTGGCTTATCCCTCAAACCTGCGTCATATTTTGTGCTGACTGAATACAACATGGATAGTTGTACTTTCCAAGTAGCTGGCAACCCTTAATCAATGTTAATTGGCTCTAATTAGCATATGTTAATTAATGATATTTACTACAAATTAAAGGTATGAGTGCTCCCAGAGGGTTTCCTGTTCATCCAATTAGTGCCAATTAGTTGCAATTAACACGTGTAAATGAGATGCCATTGAACCCAAAACAAACAGCACAGAGTCTGCTGTACTGGCTGCCAGTTGAACTTGAGCGAGGGGAGGGGAGAGGGGCTGCAGAGGGCTCTTAAATACCTGCAAGGTCCCTAACATGGATTTAAGCTCTCTCATTAGGGCTCGTTTTGTCTCTCACTGCGGGGGCAGAGCGTTGGAGGGAAGCTGGTGTGGATAAACAGATAAAAGCCCTTGGCAGGGCAGTTGGTGTGGATAAAAGCCCTTGGCAGGGCAGTTGGAGGGAAGCTGGTGTGGATAAAAGCCCTTGGCAGGGCAGTTGGAGGGAAGCTGGTGTGGATAAAAGCCCTTGGCAGGGCAGTTGGTGTGGATAAAAGCCCTTGGCAGGGCAGTTGGAGGGAGGCTGGTGTGGATAAAAGCCCTTGGCAGGGCAGTTGGTGTGGATAAAAGCCCTTGGCAGGGCACACAGGACATGGGTTGGCTCCTGTGGGGCTGGGACAGGGACATGGGGCTGGTTTGGGAGAAGTGCCAGCTGTGCTTGTGCCTTGCATTGGCCAGGGGGATGTGCAGCCCCAACACTGAGGGTGCAGGGACTCCACAGATGCTGCAGTGCAGCTGTGGCACAGCAGGAGCTGCCCCACAGGTCCCCCAGGATCTCCACCAGCTCCCCAAACTCCCCTTGTTGCTGTTTCCTGGACAATCTCAACTCCATCACCCCAAGTGACACTTTCAGCCCTGCTCTGCTGGGTTTTGGGGCCTGGAGGGAAGCACATCCACAAAAGTTTCCTGCCCTGGGCCTGGATTGCACAGGCAGCCTGGCAGGAGGCAGAACAAATTGTCATAATTGTGTTTAATTAAAAAGCGTAAATGGATTATCTTCAGGTAAGGATGATTTATTTAACTAATCAGTCTGATCACGGGGAATGTGCAGTCTGGAGATGGAAATCATTGGGGGGAAATGGGGAATTCCTTTTGCCATCACTCCCAAAGCATAGCGGGGTTTCAGCACAAAAGCCACCCCGGGGAGAGGGGCCAAGCTGGGAGCAGCACCCCGGGGATGTCTCTGAATATCCCCTCGAGCACTGGAGGGATTCTTTCCCTTTTTATTTTGTGTTTTCGGATGCAAACAGCTGCCTGGGCCCCTTTTTGCACAGTTTGTGCCACACACCACCAGCTTGGTCTGGGCTCTGTGGACTCACAAGCCCTCAGTGTGCAATGCCAGGGGCAGGGAGGGGAACCCAGGCTGGGCCAGGGCTGGCAGTGCCACTGCAGCCGTCCCTGCGGCGTGGGGGACACAGTTGGGACACTGAGCCCAGGGCCAGGCACCATAAACACCAAACGAGCATAATTAATTGACCATCTGCTTGGAAAGGCAGGAATGAGGCAGCACTGGGATGTGACAGCCACGTCAGGAGCCTCCAGAATATCCCTGGAAGTGGAGAGCTTTGTGCACCCGGGTCCAGCTCAGACACCCTGAGCTGCCCCTTGGCTCTCTGCCCCGGCCTGGGGAGCTGCAGGTGCCCCGTGGGAGGAGGCAGAGCCTGCAGCTGGGGCTTTGTCCAGGATTAAATCCCAAGGGAAGCTGCTGCTCATCCACAGGAGGGTCTTTGCAGCCCCCAGTCCCCACCTAAGCACAGAACAACCCCCTTGTTGTGGCTGGGTGTTTGGGGAATTATTTGAAACCAGCACAACACGAGCTGGGAAATAAGGCACCTGTGGTGTTTTCTGTTATTCCTGAGAAAATTCTCCTTGTGTTTAATAGGTGATGTTTAATAAAAATGAAAATGAGCTTATCCTGAGCAGGCATGCACGCCAAAAGCTGGCATTTAAATTAGAAATTATGATTTAATAACTTGTCAAGAAACTCACCAATGTAACAGCGTGATAATTATTGAAAAGAGGCTTCATAAATACTGGAATGCCCTGATCCAGGAGGAGAACCAAGCTGGGAAAAGCTGGGTGAGCTCTGCCTGGGACTGGGATTGGGCTGCAGCCCCTGGCCCTCACCAGGATAAGGCTCTTGGTGAAGTCCTGACAAGAAAAATTATGAAAAATCAAAATTCAGGATAGCTTTGGGAGGTCAGGATGGCTGCCTTGCACCCCCAGAGCCTGCTGGACTGATTTGCTGGGGAAATTCTCTTTGGTGAGGCCTTATTGTTTGAATCATGGCCCATCTCCTAATTTAAGCAAAATGTTCACTTAAGGACTTCTTAATATATATTTTAAATTACAGTCCTGACTTCCTGTTGGTCGATTGTGGCTCTCGGTTGGAAGGCCATTATTTCTGCCGTGATTTACAAAGCAGTTCAGGAGAAATCTGTGCCATAAATATTGAAGTATTGTAATAGATAATAGAAAATTCCCTGGGTTTGGATGTGACAGACCCCTTGGCACGAGGGTGGGCAGGAAGGAGTGAAAAACCCAGACAAAAGCAGCTGGGCAGGCTCAGGTTTGGGGTTCTGGTTCAGCCCCACATCCCTGTGGTTCCCAATTCTTTGCTCTTCCCTCTCTTTTCCTTGCAATTCCCATCCTGGAGGAAACTCTTGGGGATGAGTAGAAAGAGGGAAGGGAAAATAATGAGCTATGAAAGTGATGGGGAAAGATTGCTCTCCTGTTTCCTCTAAACCAATAAAATCCCAAGGAAAAACTTTCACACAGATTTTTCCAGCATTTTTCAGTGGCAAATACGTTTCCTTGGAGAAATTTCAGGTCATTCTGTGACTAAACAGTGAGTCTGCTTATTATTCTGTCTGCTGCTCCAGGACTTCTGGGGTTTATTATTTTTTTTAAGTGAAAACAACTTGAGAGAGAGAGAGAGAAAGAAAATATCTTTGACACTAAAACCAAATAGCTGCATTTGGGAGAAATTGGGGAAAATAAAGAGGGAAAAAAAAAAAGCTCATAGTTGGTAATTTTGAATTGTAAAATGACTGATAGCAAATTCAAAAGTGGTGCTGTGGGTCCTGCCGGGCTGGGCTTGTGGCGCTTCCCACCCCGGTGTCCCCCCCGCACCCCAAACCCCCCGGGCAGTTTGTCGGCCGGGCTGCCGCATCTCTCACCTCCCGAGCTCGGCAAACGCGGGGCCCGGGGAGGTTAAATTCAGGTCAGCCCCGGAGCATCCCTCGGGATGCAGCTCCCGCAGTCAAGGTGAGAGGGGCGGGCTCGGGGCTCACCCCGGGAATGTTCCCAGATCCCCCCCGAGCTTCCTGCGCCGGCCCCCGCGGACAAACGAGCGGGGAGGGAGATGGATGGTAAACAACTGCGCCTTTGAAGGGTGACAATGGGATCAATCACCGCGGCTGGTCAGCGCCCTGATCCCAAAAACCCTCGGTAGGGCCCGGCAGCGCTGGGGGGGGGCCTGGGGGCTGCAGGCGGGGCTGGCCCGGTCCCCAGGGAGCAGGGGCACCCACCGAGCTCCCCCCAACACCTCCGGGCTCCCCCAGCACAGAGACGCCCCTGGGCAGCGTTCCCTGGAGTTCAGGGGATCTGGGATCGCGGCTGTAGGGGCTGGCCCAGGGTTTCTGCTCTGCCGGGCCTTGGGGTCCCTCCCCAGCCCCAAAGTTCCGCTTGGGGTTCCCGGCTCCTGTTCCAGAGCATCCTGAGCTGGGAGGGATCCACGGCGGTGATCAGCTCCCAATATTTGCCGCAGAGTTGTGGGGTCGGGTGGATTTTCCCCCGGAAATTGCCAGGGCTGGGCTGGTTCCAGCCGGGAACGGGCGCAGCCCTTCGTCTTCACGGAACCCCCAAAACCCGGGGCTGTCCCCCCGCAGCTCGGGGTGCGGGATTCCCAACCCCTCCCGTGGGGAAGGACTCGAGGAGAGGCCCCTTCGCCGCCGGGCACAGCTCCCACCTGCCTCAGGGAGAACTTCCCAGCCGCTGGGCACAAAGTTCCGAGGGTGCCCCAAGGCTTGGTCCTGGCTGGTGGAAATTGGACTGGAGAATCAGGGATCTGCCCACGGATCCCTGCGGGTTCCCATAACAAAGGAGAAAGCAAAGAAAAGGAAAGGAAGGGAGAAAAAACATCTGGGGGGAAGAAAGAAAAAAAAAAAAAAAAAAAAGAGGAATGGTGAAATGAAGTTGTGCTCATTCAGCTCTCTCCGATGCCCAGATCTCTGTCATTAATATTAAGCAATGCCTGACAATAGCACTCTGCATTTTCCAAAAGAATAACTATCAGCCTGGTAAACAAACCTGGGGACGCACAAAATTCTGCAGGATGTCTCATCTATAGAGGCTTTATGATAAATGTAACAAGGCAACAGCCAGGGGAAAAAAAAAAAATTAAAAAAAAATTAAAATGTAGAGAATTGACATTTGGAATTGAGCTGGGATGTGCCAGGGAGTCTTATCAGGAAGGGGGGGCACCTGCAGCCCTTTCCTAAACCCCAACCATCCAGGCTCATTTATATGCAGTTATTCACGTGTGCAGTAAATTCCAATTATGTTTACAGATGTCTGCTTAACATTTATGGAAAAGGAACCTCAGCATGGCTGAAATATCCTTATAAGGGTTTGGACCAAGCTCTGTCTTTTTTTTTTTTTTTCTCCTTTATTTTATTTTTTTTACTATCACCAATTTAATTATATTTTACAGATTTATGGGAAAAAAAAAATAAATTCCAGCTGAGCTCTCTGATAGAAGGTTTAACATCTAATGCATATATTTGGTTGTATGACCATTTCAGAGTTGTTTTAACTTTAATTTTTATGTTTTTATATTAACTCAGGAGTTTTGTTGATTTTTTTAAAGGCACAAAAAAAGCAGCAACGCATCAGGGCAGTGAAAGATGAGCAGGGTTTCATGTGGCTTCCTGCTGCAGGTTATTTTTATTTTTTATTTTGGAATTTCTTCCCTGCCCAGGGAGCCCTTCACCTGGGCAGACCCCACGCTGAGCACTCCCCTCCAGAGGTGCATTTCCCAGTCCTGGTGGTAATGTGGATTCCCTGATTCCCACAGGAACAGGGAAAAAGGTGAATTTTTGATTTCCAGGTGATCTCCCCCTTTCCTCCCTGCTCTGGGCTCCGGGAGGAGCTGCCTGGCACAGCCTCACCCCTTCCCTGGGCCTCGCAGGGGGGGATCCTCCAGGAAAAGGATATTTTCTGGTAATTCTAGAATTATAAAACAACTCTCCTCAAACATTTCTTCCTCCCCTTTCTCCCTAAATTCTGAGCACTCAGGGATCGTTTCAGCTTGTGGGCAGCAGCAGCCTGGCCCCAGAGCCGTGTCCCTGGGGGTCCGTGTGTGCCCAGGCGGGCACGGGCACTGGCACAGCCCTGGCGTGCCCAAGGCAGGCTTTCCACAGGAAACCGAGGGCTCTGGGGGCTTTATTGGTGCCCACCTCCCCCTGCTTTTCCTCTGGCCAGCCTCCTGCAGGTGTGCACGAGAGGTTTGTTCGGAAATCATTGATTTTGTGAGGGAAGAGCAGGGACTGTGGGCAGAGCCCGGAGCTGCTCCCGCTGCCTCACCTTGTGCAGAGGCCCCGGGCACAGAGGCACAAAGGGAAGGGAAAGCCCTCCCTCCCTCTCCGAGCTCTGCAGCAGCTCCTCTGCTCCTACAGGAGAGGTGAGAGCAGGGAATGACCTCTGGGGCGTGCTTGGGTGGCCTGGGGAGCGTGCAGGTGATCCACGCCCCGAGATCCAGCAGGGACTGCCACAAACCCCGGCCTGGGATGGGGACAAACGCCCAGCACTGAGGTTAAGGGACCCTTTGGGGTGTCCCAGAAGGATTTCAGGCCACCCCCAAGGGCAGCAGGGCTCAGGGTTGCTGTTTGGGCAGGGCTGTGAGCCCCTGATCTCAGCACAGCAGGAGTTAATGGGGGATTGCAGAGACGGAGATGATGCTGTGGGGAGAGAAACTTATTTGATCTGAGGGCGTATGTGGAATAAATACACCAGATTCTAAAACCCAGTTTTGTTTATTAGCACACCCTTAAGGAAATAAATTGTGCATCATTAGGAGCGACATCTCCTCAGCAGCCACTGCCGTTGTTATTAATGCTTTTATCTAATAACCATGTGAATTCATTCTGCAATCTTAGAGGCTTTACAAATATTGACTAATTACAGCCTTGTAGATTTTATTTCAACGACTGGAAAAGCCACGTTGGCAGGGAATTGTGCAGACTCACAGTTTCTGAGCCTGAAGTTTCCCTTCTCATTCGTTGGCAGCATCAGCAGCACAGACATCCCAGCTCCTGCAGCCACTTGCTCCCAGTGACAGCGGTGGCATTTCACAGGCAGGAGGAAGGGACTTGTGAATCTCTTCACCAGGGGCTGGGGAAACAAGCTGGGCTTGCTGGCAAGGGAAAACCTCCGGTGCCCTCATGGTGATGATGGTTTGGGGTGGGTGCCTCGGGGAGAGGAGAGGAGAGGAGCACCCTGAGGGCTGGGCTGGCACGGAGCTCCAGGGCCCCAGAGCTCAGGGACACGCTGTGAAGAGCCACAAAAATGCCAAGGATGGATTTTTTTAGAATAATATTTGGTTTTTAAAGTGCTTCTGAGCATGGAAGTCAGGCCCTTGGTAGTGACTCTGTCCTGTGTGGGGACTTGCCCAGGGGCACAGCGTGGGACAGCAGGATCCGTGTGGGGATGGAGCTCAACCCCTGGAAAAATTAGCCAGAACTAGCAAAATTTCACTTTCTGGACCAAAATGATTTGTTTTTTTCATCCTGAACACAGCACACTGATGCATCTGGGGGTGATGGGACTGTGGCTGTGCGTGCCACGTCCCCAGAGCGGTGTGGAGATGAGCTGTGTGCACGTCAGCCACGCCTGGAGCATCACTCAGGGAACAGAGCCTCCAAATGCGTGTGGAGGCAGCCAGGGGCTCTGCTGGGCCCAGCTGCACTGATCCAGCTGCAGGTTGGTGTTAGAGGGAGGGCAGGCTGGCCAGAGCCTCCGTGGTCTCTCAGAGCCTTTGAAACAGAAAATCATGGAAATAGGACATGACCTGGTACCAGAGCAAACGGCAGAATCTACAGATGGAAGATTAGCCAGGACGAAGCTGCCAGACACAAACACAGCCAGGAGCTCTGGGCTCGCTGTCACCTGTGAGGGGACTCTGCTGCTGTGGTACCTGGCCCAGGTGATGCTGAACCCAGCTCTGCCCCTGCATTTTCCCTGCACAATCCTGTTTGTTTGCATTTCGGTGGTTTTCCCCAAACGTTCTGCACGCTGACAGTGATGTCAGCACCAAAAACTGACATTCTGCTGATGACAAAAAACCCTTCTGCACTGAGAATCCTCTCCTGCAGCTGCTTGAGGAGGGCGTTGGTGCAGTAGCCCCTTTTCCTCAGGGAAGGCAGTGCCGGTGCTGGGCACAGAAGCTCCGGTGGCGGCTCCTCTCTCCGCAGGGAGAGCTGCTCCCGGTGGCACGGGGGGCACTGCCCGCTCTCAGAAAGAGCAGAAAGGAGGAATTCGGCCGGGGACAGGCGGCAGGTCAGTGCCAGGAGCACGGGGAAAGCTCGGGGCTCCCTTTGCCTCCGACGCTGCCGAGGAGCCGCTGCCTCCGCGCAGGATCCGCCCGCGTGTCAGAGAGGGGAGATTGACTCTCACTCCCAGGGAAGTTCAGCCACTGTGAAATTAGTAAATTACACAGGCCCACAGAACTTAGAAAAACAATATAATCCTGGGGGTACTGAAATAATTAATTTCCTAATCAAGTACACCTTGCTCTTTTTTTTTTTTTTTTTTAATTTGCAAATAGCACTCTGGTCTGATTCCCCATTTCAGCCACCCCAAGGAAGGAAGGAATACCCTGGGCAGCAAAGCAGAGGGGCCGGGGCAGGGTGAGTCCCCCCAGGGGCTGCGGGGCTGCGGGGCAGCGGGCAGGAGCGGCCTCGGCGCTGCGGTGACCCCGGCGAGGGCCGGGCGATGCTCCGGGGGGAGGCTGCGCTGTGCTCGGATGCAGCCCGCGGCCCGGGGGGCAGAGCCGGAGCCGCAGGGCCCCGCGGGGGTTTTGTGCTGGGCTGTCTCCCGCTCCCGCTGCACCCTTGTTTGCTTTAAATCACTTCAAATGCGGAGGCTGTCAGACAAGACAATTAACGCGGGGAAGGGGGAAAGTATTACCATCCATTATTTGCCATAACATGAATTTAAGCCGGGAAGTCAAATGATAAAATATGTGGTGAAAAGTGTTGGTGGTGGGAGTGCCTAAATGAGTAATAGCCCTGGGCTTCTGAGCCTTGAACTTAACGTGCTAAGTAAATCCCCGAGGTCAAAAAGTATGAAAATTGTTGCAGCTTGGGGAGATATATTTTAACTTTGGGAAAGGTCCGCGTAGATCCGCTGCCGGGGTCGCAGAGGCAGATGCTGAGCAGCCGCAGCTCCGCGAGTCGGGCCGAGGGTCGGGGGCTTGTTTTGGAGGGGGAAAAAACCAAACGAGGATGAAAGAATGGAATAAAATCAGGCGAGGAGATCGCGGGGCGCGCCGTGGCCGGGCGGGATGAGCCGGGAGCGCGTTGTGCCGCCGGCAGCGGCTCGGGCCGGTCCCCGGCGCCGCGGCTCCGCCGGGAGCAGCCATGGAGGGGGCGGCTGCGACCCCCGGGCTGCC
>VZUI01056096.1:0-100626 GCA_013401135.1 Cettia cetti | reverse complement strand
CCTTCCCTTCCCTTCCCTTCCCTTCCCTTCCCGGAACTTCCCTTCCCGGAACTTCCCTTCCCGGAACTTCCCTTCCCGGAACTTCCCGGAACTTCCCATCTCTCGCATAATTTTTATCCTATTGTGCTTCTTAGTATCTTAGAGAGTGCCATAGAGACTCTTTATCTTCATTTTTAGTTACGTTAAAACTGAGGGCCTGCCTTGCATATCTTGATAAATACAATGCATTTGAGTTGGATTTTTTAAGCAATGCATTGCAGAATTTCAGCTTCATGGCTAGGTTTGATTTAAGCCATTGCAATGAAGTTACAAAAAACTTGTTCGGCTCTTATTGCTGTATGCTTCCTGCTAAACACTCAAAGTTTCACTGGATAATGTTTTTTCTTATTCAAAAGAATTGTATAGAGCTATTGTTCTCTTTAAAATAGTTTTCCTCCCAGGGACAGATGCATTTCAAAAATGAGTAGATTGATCCACTGAGACAATTATTGCTGATATGTAAACTCAGCAGAAATCAGATTTCTGATCGGCAAGTAACTGAAGCTTTGTATGTGTATTACACATTTGCTGCAGATGAAGTAGACGTGGTTGTGGGCTGTATTAATAAGCAATTTCCTGTAAAGACAGAGAAACATCGATGTCAAGAGCCTGGAAGGACACTGCTGTGTAAAGTTTCATTCACCTGTCTAAAAGAAGATGATTTTAAATCAGAGGAGGTTCAAAGAAGGACAGATGGCATGATTAGGGAAGCCTTTTGTCCAAGATAACTAGATAATAATAATACAAGTTCTTTGGTCTAGCAGAACAAAAGTTGGGTAGAGGTATTATTACCCCATATAAATCCATTGGTGAATGAATATCCGTGAGAAGGAAAGGTTATGTAAATTAAAGGATAATGCTGGAAGTAGAAAAAGTATGTGTATGAATCATGCAGGATTAATACATTCTCAGAACTAAGATTTCTATCATGGAATCATAGACTCATAAAGGTTGGAAAAGATCTCCAAGATCATGCCAACCATGCCAACCATGCCAACTGAACTATAACTCTAAGTGCCACATCCTGTCATTTCTTGATCACTTCCAGAGATGGTGACTCCACTTTCCTTGGCAGCATTTTCCGAAGCTTGTGTGATATGCAGATGTCCACTATATTTATTCTCTCTCCTCCATCTTCCATCAGGAAGCTTGCTAGTGTGACCCTCAATTTACAGACTAGATAATTTTTCTTGTTTTCAACAGTCTCCTATTCTTGCTTTCAAAATAGCTTAGTGTTCAGTCCAATATGAAGCAAAAAGTCCATCACCTACACAAGACAGCATCAGAGAAATTGGAGGTAATTCATGATTAAAAATTTAGAAAGAAAGAGTGGAGGAAAAGGTGGAGTTCTGGGAACAAACAACTGTGTGGGAAGATGTGGAAATTCCAAAGATCATCTTTGCCACAGATGGGGAGGAGTGCAGGAGCACAGATAAGAAGACATATGAAAAGATAAGGATGTTGACCCTTCTGTAAGGGAAAAAAATGACCAAAGGTCATCATTCCACCCTTTCCCTTATTTTTTTTTAATGAACAAGAGCTATTTCTATGCTTCTCTGGAAGCACATGCATCATGTCTTACATTTTACTAATGAAGTATTTTGCAATTATATCATAAATGAAGGCTAAGTATGCTATCTGCTGCACAAATTAGTATTGAAAAATGTGAAAATAGTTGAAATGTACATGGAACACTTAAAGCCTCCATGTTTAAGAATACTGATGTTTTATGAGAAAATGTTTGAACTGGAAGCATATTCAGGTACAGCCTTGATTTTAAAAGACCAATTATGGAGCCAAATATTATAGAGCTGATCATCACTCTTGTACTTTTCTCTTGAGCTGTAACACTGTAGGCAGCAAAAATCTGAGGATCATGATTAGAAGGATAATATGAAAGAGTTTAATGTTTTGAGATTTTGTGGCATTATAAGTGTTCTTTATGATGTAAGCAAGGCAGAAATCGCTGCAAAATAATTTCTACATGGAAAGCAGTGAGCAAGTTCATAAGTCCTTCAGCCCTTTAAGGTAGCGTTTTTAATTTTAAAAATCACATTTAGGCCTTTTGGCCTGTGAAAAGCCAGTATTTGCAGAAGCTGATGGTTCTGGTTTTGTTTTATTTTATTTCTTGACACTTTAATAAAATATTATACCATATGAATGCCTTATTGTGTATGTTATTTATGGATTTAGGTACACTTTCTTCCTTTGAATCCTTACTCAACAGATCTATTGTTTTCTGAATTGATTTTGCTGTCTCAGCCACATTGAGGCATAGACACTTTTTTGGCTTCCATCTGAATGAACAATTTCCTAGTTAGACACACTGGATTTGGAGTTGGGTCAATAAAAGCTTTACTGTGTCCTTTCTCTTTCCTCACAGAGCTCACAAAAGAGAACTAAATTCCATTCATCCTTTCACTGGCCACTCAGGAATCTTTAGCAGTGCAATTCTGGCTGGGATGAGGAAACATGGCAAGAAATTGGAAGAAACACAAATAAGAATTCTTTATTTCCCATGCTCACTGCCCTGAAGATTTGCTGCCACTGGGAATGCATGTGAATTTCCTGGACTTTAACTATTTGCCTCTCCCAGTGAATTACTTTGGAAGTATAACACATTAGATATCAAAATACGATTTAGCTTAATCCTGCTGATTCTGATATGGCTAACTGTAAATGATTTGCAATAAAAAAAAGACCGTTTTGACTGGTTCTGGGCAATATGAGCATAACGGTTCATTGGACAGTTTTCACGCAAAGAATACTTCTAACTTTTGAATAACACAACTTTAACCATGGTTTAATAAAGTGTTTTCACTCTAATCTTTGTGGATAGGTATCAATTTCAATGACTCTGGATTGTTTGCAAGGATGTACCAATGCATTAAAATTTACTTGGCTGTTGTTTTTTTACTTGCTTTTCTTATGTTAGATAAGGCATTTATAGACAGTCCATTCAAAGTAAAAACTACTAAGATAGGATGATATCAATTTAAATTTCAGAAATTTCAAATAATTTCTGATGTCTTCAATTTCATGTATCTCTATCAGCTTGTGTATATATATTAATGTATCAGCTCTGTCATCTCATTCTTTAGGACTTTTTTCTTCCATTATTTCTATGTTGATGCCACATGCACAGAATCAGGAGATATTAAAATAAGTTATTTTGTAGCATAGAAGTAGTTTTCTTATAAATTTAATCATAACAATAATTTTACCAGGAGTCTTTATGGGAGCACGTATCAGACATTCAGATGCATGGGTGTGCATATAAAATCCTTTCAGGCATAAATATAGGATTCACCAAAGGCCAGACTGTTGTTTTCTTACATGATACAATAACATAGCCAAGTGGATCTACTGGAAGGAAAAAAAGGATGATGAAAAACCTCAGCAACTTTTCCCAGGTGCTGACAGTAGACAGGAAAGCAAGGCTTTCTGTACAGTTTGTGTATGCAGTTGTACTCCAGATCAGTGTGGTTCACAGTGCACTTGACCTTTTCTGACCTACCCATCCCTAATGGGGTAACAAAGTACTCACAGCAAGGTTGAGTGGAGACCCTCTATTCATGCTCTCTGCCCACAGGAAGAACTGCATCAAATTCTTTGCTGCAAAGAAATGCTGCAAAATAGTCAAAGAATTTCACTTTTAAGATCAGGATACAAAAAAACATCCCAGATGTCATTTGTAGAACTAAAAACAACAGGAGAAATGGAATCAATTTATAATTTTTAAGTAATGTCTCTTTAAATATAAATCACATTTTGAAATTTGCTAAAGGCTTCCATAAATGAGTTTGCAGACAGTTCATTCACTGAAGAAACGTTATCTATTTGCAGCATGCTAACATACTAATCCTCTAATTAGGAAAGACACAAACAACAGGGGTCACTTTAAAGCTGACATTTTGAACATTTTCTTTCATCACCTTTGATATGAGCTCTCTTTTAGTGGGATTTTCAAGTCATTAGATAAATCACCAGACAATGTCTGTGTCACAGCAGTTCTGCTATGTAACTTGTTAAACTAGCTATAGAGTCTAAGTTTTATTTCCTCTTCTTTTCACATTTTTATGACAAAAAAAACTTTTCACATTTTAATGACAAAAAAACCCCACTTTGTTTAAGTATAGGACTTTGAGAGGCTACTGCAGGGTTATGTTCTGCTGCAGAGCTTAAATTCTCAGTTTCCTAAAATTTTTGTAGCATCATTTCTTGATTTTAATTAGGGCAGAGAGGATGATTCTGAATTTGAAAGGAGAAGGCAGGAGGAGGAAGGGATAAAAATACCATTATTTTCAAGTTTAGAATGAATTTTTTTCATATCCTTCTGCTAATTAAGTAAACAACATATCTGTAAGAGCTGGAAACAAATAATTCACAACTTCACAAGTAAATTTCTGGAAATTTAATGTTCAAGAATCCTTAAAATGTAAGATCACAAGTGGAATATGACCTGGATTCTAGATTAAATGTTTTTAAATCTTCACAGAAGAAATCAGTGCACATGGATTACTGGAAGAAGGGTTCCAAGGGTTTCTCCATTACAAGAAAGATGCGAGTAGGAAGGACGGCAGGAGACCTGCAGGGCCAGTGAGTGTTGTGTAATTGTTATGTGCTTTTTATGTTTGGAAGTAAGTTTTTCAAAGGTAGCTTTTTCAAAGGTAGAAAGGTAGAAAGTACGAAAATTATGCTGATAGGATAAAGTAAGGAACGTGTGAATAAATTCTCAGAGAAGTTATCTAATCAAACATCTTGTTATGGATTTATTAGAGAAATTAACAACATGAAAATTTTTATTTTTTCTCTTAATAATACAAAGATGGAGGGAAGAAGAAGTCTTGACAACGTAGAGTAGAAATACTTCAGAAAGGCACTAAGAAGTTATAGAAAGAGATTTCTTATTCTGAAAAACCAGGATCATATTTGAATAAAGATCTTATTAATAATCAGAGATAGCTATAACATCAAGGTTAATACAATGTTGCTATACCATACATACTGATTGAAGACCATATTCCAACAAAAATTGTGTGATGCAAATATTTTTTACACAACAGAACCATGAAAAACAATGATATCTTCATGACCTGGATGTAATAAAAACCCATATACAACTGAAAAAAGAAAAAAATATCCTGAATTAAGTGATGATGATCAGATTATGGTAAAGTTACTCTACAAAGAAAAATAAAAAAAAAATACATTTTTAACAATTCCTTTAGTTTTTAACAATTTAATAAGAAAATTCTTGAAAAAGGCAGCAAATCAGTGACAGTTGAGTGAATTTGTAAAGTTTCAAATCTTGTCTGAAAAGAATATTGGAGCAATATTACAGTTTGAATGCCAAAACATGTACTACAGGTAGAGAGGAAATGTTTGAGAGGAAAAGATGCAAGACTTATCTATAACTATTCATTTATGTGAAGTAACCAAGGAGTGAATAAAGTCTTCTGTGTGATGTTTCTCTGCAGCTTTTGAGATGTGGATAAATGCTATATTGCTGAAAATAGATATCCATTTATCCATTTCTGACCTTGGTCAGAATCAATGCAAAATAAAAAAAAAATTACTGGAGTAAGTTGGGAGTTTATGTGGAACAGCAAGAACAGACTGACTAAACAGAAAGATATGTCTTGAAGGTCAGAATTTGTAGGAGAAAAGTAAGACTTGCCAACTATCAAGCTGAGCTGGACCTTGCAGAGGAAATTAAAACAAACAGTAAAAAGATTTTTAGCCACAAAAATGAAAAAGAGAACAAAGAAGGAGGAAGTAGTGTGGTAATTCAGCAACTAAAGGGGCAAAGATTAAAGTTAATTTAGATACTGCCAAAAAAAACCTTTGACGCAGATTTCAGTAACTACAAATGATGTAGTACATGGAGGCAAAGTCAAGGAAGGGGCTAATGGAAATAAGATCATGAAAATGGAAAATGTCATAATTGAGGAGGAAACAACATTGAAAGAGCTTAATGTGCTGGGGTCAGTGAGCAAATAAGATTCTGGCTCATGTAATTATGAACCCAGAAGCAAAGCTCTTTTATGCATTTAGCAAGTCAGACCTATACACTAAAGGATAGTATGCTTCAGAAGATTTTTCAAGATAGACATTTCAGTGCCTGAATGTAAAGAAAATAGAAAAATTTCAAGAACAGAAACCTTCATTAGGAAGGAACTTGCAGTAAGGACAATCTAGTTCAGTTGGAGATGGTTTGGGAGAATACAGAATACACAGAAAAAAAATTTAGAGGACCTGCAGTTGTCCAGCCATGGCAAGTCTGAAGCTTTTAAGCAAAGGCAGATACACCTGTCAGTCTCCAGGCTTGCTTGGAACAGAGACTGGATTGCATGTGATAAGACACAAATTCCTAAAATGTGATGTGATTAAGCAGATGAATGGAATCATAGGATCAAAGAATCATATAGGTTAGAATGGCCCTATAAGATCATGGAGTCCACCACAGCAATGCCAAGTCCACCACTCAACTATGTCCTTAAGTGCCACATGCACTCGTGGCACCTCTAGGGATGGAGATTCAACCACTTCCCCTGGCAGCTGGTTTTAATGCTTGACAACCCTTTCAGTGAAGCAATTTTTCCTAACATCCAGTCTAAACCTCACTGGAACAATTTGACATTTCCTGTTGTTCTATCTGGTAGACTAGTAACAAACTCTGATACTAATATTGCTCTTTGATTGATAGATAAAACACTGTTGATGATAATAAAACTCACTTTTGAACAACAAAAATTTACAGAACATTAGTAGACATGTAACTGTCAGCACACATGCATACTCCTGCATGTTTATCTTAAATGCAAAATGCTACAATTTTATATGGGCATCAAATATTTCACTTTAGGAGTAAATCAACAGGTACTGCAAGTGAAATGGTACAGCTCTACACATTTATGTTTCTATGCAGTGCTATAAATTGTTAGACTATTATTATTGGCTCATATGACTAAACTTGCGGTGAAATTTGGAGAAAGTCTTTTAATCTACCTTGTGCTTTCTTTCCTGAATTCAAGATAAAGTTTTATCTTAATCAGTCCAAAATCTACTCTTTCTTTTCAAGGCTGTCCAAGAACTTTCACATGCAAGGCCAGAGGACAATCTCATTAGTGGCTTGTAGAATTTCAGGTATTACAATGACAAGGGCCAAAGTCGTCTATGAGTAGATACATTTGAGAAGAAAAAGAAACAGCCTGTAGGACTTTAAAAATTTATATGCTTTTATTTTTTAGATAGTGGAAGAAAATGCAGGACTTCACTTTTCCAAAGATGATCTTGACCTTTTTAGTGGAAACGCTGAAAAAATAAAAAATGAAAATATAAACCATCTGTTTGGCTGAGAGGAAGAAAAAGGTTTCCCCAGTG
Organism: Cettia cetti; assembly: GCA_013401135.1. Classification (NCBI taxonomy): domain Eukaryota; kingdom Metazoa; phylum Chordata; class Aves; order Passeriformes; family Sylviidae; genus Cettia; species Cettia cetti. Next base: position 93,201 of record VZUI01056096.1, on the reverse strand, counting down.
ACAAATTTAAAATGAAGAGGAAATTGCCTCCAAAGCATTACGGTGGAGAAAGCCAACTTGATTGTATCTGAACCTGGCTGAAACAGTTTGAGAAAAAAAAAAGAGAGGAAAAAGAAATGTCTCCAAGGACCAGGAGGCCACAAAAACCATCCAAAAGGAGCAAAAGCAAAAAATACCCATATATGTATAATGAAATTCTTTTATAAATAACAAGTTACTATGTTCTCTTTTAAAATGTGAGATTATTCATATAGCTCTTCTGAAGAATGTAAATAACCTGGTTTTAAGATGCTACACAGCAAACAAACGAATAAAGAAATAGATAAAGGTCTAATGTCTGGCCATACCATCTTTAGGGATCTAAAATGTCTAATCCTGAGCAAGGTAATCAATGTAAGTAAAATCGCACATCTAGACAGACTTCTTCATGTGAATACCTACCTAGGTCAAATGATCTACCCTTTGAACACATTCATTTCTGTCTATAATGTGAGTCTAATCTAACTTGCTTGAACATATGCACTGAACTTTTAGTGACCTAAAATTGGAACCGACAAAATATGTTTCAACAAAATAAAACAAATGAATTAAAGGAAGAAATTTTTTTTCTAAATCTAAATGTGCTGGCAAAATAAATGGAAGAATCAGCTAAAGATCAGTTTAGTTATCTGGAACAAAAGGAAGTCATTGACAATTCTATAATAGAAATTACTTAAAACAATCATCTTGCTCCCTCCTCTCTGGCCCAATACAGGGGCCAGAAATCATAAATTATAATTAATGAAGCAATTGATTGATTGATTGATTGATTGCTATATCTATTAAGTTCCAGGTGTGAGGCTACAAAAAGGAAGCTCTTTTCATGTGCTGTTGTAATATCTCTCTTCAGGAATTTATATAGAAAAAGCAAGATGTACAATCTTAAACCAGGTGCATTTGTTCCTATTGTCCTGTCCTGAAAGTCTCTCCTGCATGTGTTTCACTCTCAGATGTCTCCAGACATTCAAACAAAATATTCCTGAGCATGAAACATCTACTTTCATTTTCATCTTATAATATGTATCTGACTCAAGTGCCAGCAAAGCTGCCACATTATATCACTATAAACTAAAATCAATGTCTTCACCTCTCTCTTCCCTGACAAAACAAAACCAAACCAAACAAACAACAGCAAAACAGACAACAGCAACAAAAACAAAAAAACAAAAAAAAAAAAACAAAAAAAAACAAAAAAAACCACAAAAAACAAAAAACAAAAAACACCACCATCTATCAAACTGTTCTAGTGCCCTGTGGCAGCGCAAAGGGGCTTGGTCTAAGTGCTATGTTGCTTGGCCATGGCATATTTGTTCTGTGGAGATCCAGCCTTAAACAGGGTATCTGGATGCAATCTGTACCACTTTGAAGGCAGGAATCATTCCCTTGGGAGGATGCATTTAGAACTGTAGAAATAACATATCTTTCTTATGCAGTTGCAAAGGGAGATTATTGGAGCATCAAAAAAAAAGACCTAAGCAGAATCAATACGAGTGTCCATTTGGACAGCAGACAAGGGTAAAGATCTATTTAATTCCTGACTTTGCTGCACATTTTTCAGAGGTTACTAAAAAACAAGCAGTCTAGCCCATTTAATCCACATTTCATATTCTGGTTGTCAGCAACTTTATAGTCTTTTTGGAATGATTTCCACTCCTTATTTTTTATGTCTTTTCATGCTATGCCCTTCTGATCCCCTACCATTATTTATTCATTTTTTCTAATTTAAACTGAGTCAAAATCAGGACTTAAAGATTTGATGCAATCTGTTACACTGGAGAAATGGAGTAGCAAATGCTAAGAAATAAAAATAACTCTGTAATTGCTGTGGTCCTTATAAAGAGTTACCAATGCTTAAGCCAGTCATTAAGTGTCTCTTACTAAAGAAAAAGCTCTCTGAATTTACACATTCAATGAATATTTAGATTATAGACATCTGATTATAGGCTTTAAAAGCTCGATGTAATATCAGTAAGGATACTAAAATGAATAAACCAAAAAAATCTACAATCAGAATACTTCTGTGTATGTAGGACCAATTGCATGCAGGCAGCACAGTTAGAGTGATCTGAAATCAATATGAAACAACCTTCAGTTTCAAGTCCCTTTAAATTTAAAAGGTATAACTATCTGTGTTAATAAGAGTTCTGTAACTGGGCAAACACTAAGGATTGTGTCTTAGTACTTTAAATCAGACATATTTAAATTCTTACAGATGTTTATCTGCTTACCAGCCAGTACTAAGACCCCCCCAAGACATTGGAAAACCTCCAGTAATTTTAGCTGCATATACTACATTTACATTTTGAGCTTTCAATTTGTTACAAATATGGACACTCATTCTTATACTGTATACTTTTTTTATGTCTTGCATTGAAATCAAGATGTTCAGGATGAATGACAGAGCAGTCAAGCTAAGAAATGAAAAGAACTGCCTTCAGTATGCAGACTCTCATCCCTTTCTTCAGCAGTTCAAAAATGGAATCTTAATGAGAGTGCAACACTTTTGGAGATAGCCCTTGTGATTAAGCAAATGCCTAAGCATTTTGAGAGGAAGAAAAACATTTTAGGAAAAAAGAAAAAAGACATTATGAATAAAAGGATTTGGACTTCTTAAATGTCCATTGTCCTAATGGAATATGATTATTTTCTCAGGACTAAGCAGATGAACACATATATACATATATGTGTATATAAGTACAAAATCATAATAAAATATGAAAAGTATGAGGTGACAAAAAAGGTGACTCTTTTAAACACAGTAATTATTCATATGCCTCCAACTACTTGCTGTTTAAGTTGTCTGCATATCTATGTACTGTTGTATTGCAAAAAATCAATTTTGACTTAGTTTGCATATATATATGACTAATATGTTCCTTTATGTCATTTTAGATACCGATACCAAAGATGCTAAAATCTGTTTTCTGTCACTAATATTTGTTTAAAATATGTATGTGATCTTCACTTAATATTCAGATACAAAGTCAAACTGTCATTGATACCAATAACTATTTCTGTTCTTGGTGGATTTAAAGAGAAGTAATAAATAAAGTTTAGGATTTCTTTTTAATATTAGCTAGCATCATGGTTTAAACTCCAACCAACAACCAACTACCACACAGTCACTTGCTCATTCCCCCACCAAGTTGGATCAAGGAAAGAATTGGAAGGGTAAAAACTAGAGAACTTGTGGGTTGGGATAACAATGGTTTAATAAGGAAAGCAAAAGCCTCGCGCACCAGGAGAGCAAAAAAAAAAAGAATTAATTCACTGCTTCCCATGGGCAGGGAAGTGTTCAGCCATCTCCAGGAAAGGAGGATCCCATTGTGTGTACTGGTGACTTGGGAAGACAAACACCATCACTCCAAATATCTTCCTCCTTCATCTCCCCTCCTTTTACAAACTGAGCATGCTGTCATATGGTCTGGAATACCCCTTTGGTCAATTTGGTGACTTTGTCCCAACTGTGTCTCCTCCCAACATCCCAGGCTTCCCCAACGTTTTGACCAGCATAGCAACAGGAATAGCCTTGGCTGTGTGTAAGCCCTGCTCAGCAATAAAAAAAATCTCTACATTGTTAGCCCTGTGTTCAGCACAAATCCAAAACACAGCCCTAGCTCAGGTACAGTGAAGAAAGTTAAATCTACCCAAGCCAAAACAAGCACAGTTAGAAATATATGAAAGCAACACATGGGGGGAAAAAAAGCAGTAGATTTCTTCTATCTAAAATATCATCTAAACTACATTCACTCTATTGTTATTGTTGTTTCATTACAATTAAAAATTGAATATCTTTGGTCATTTGAGTATCCATAACATATTCCAATGGGATTCAGCTCAGAGATTAAGTAATCTAAATTTAGAAGCTTGATTCAGGTTTTGGTTGTCGGCGTTTAAATAGATTTGAGAAAATCCATGTTATCCAAGGTATTCAAACGGGGCAGGAAAAGACAAATTTCTCAATCAAGATATCCATATTCAGTAGACCTAGCAAGTAAATTCAATGAAGTCTAGAGTGCTATATAGCTTGCTGAATTTCAGTTCCAAATTTACGAAGATGTACTGTTGCTCAGACTCCATTGACTATTTTATGTAATGTCTTATTGACCATATCTCCATCAGGTAAAATGAGAGCTGAGGCATAATGAAATGTTGATGTCTCAATTTGCAAGTTGAATCTCATCTCTAGAGCAGAATCCCATTGTGTGAACATAAGCATTCAGAGTGAAATTTGTTTGCTTAAATTGTCAAGAAACATAAAACCTATTCCTGATTTTTACCCCAAGACATCCTAAATGTCACCAGACACATATATTTAGGCAAGTTAATCCTGTCCCTAGCTAATTTTAATTTACCTTCAGCTTTTAGTTTTCTTTTATTGTTTTAAATAATTTAAAATATAGTTTATATAAAAACATCAGTACCACACGAATATATTTTAACTGTGTTATAATCTATCCTCCAGCTTTTATTTACCTGTAATAATATAATTACTATTACCTGTAATGTATGTCTATAAACTAAGGTATGAGATATGAAGTCTTGGATTCTTGTCTAATTTAGATCTCTGAACTCTTTATTCTGAACTTTTCTCACTATGTTCTATATACAAACATTAAAGCTTTTATACAAACAATGGAGAAAAAGTGCACTTTTTTGTATTACTCATCAATAGCTGTGCATTTTAGGGTGATAACAATCACTTCCTTAAATATTTTTCACCATTGACAAAAGTTCTACATCTTTCCACAAATCAGATGTAGTTGTTTACATTAGGCTTTATCAATACTTTCTAGGCTTGCTAATCATTAAAAAAAAAAAAAAAGTCCTACTACTGACTTCTGGAATTTCCCGGCCTTTGAAAGACTCAATGATGTGGTCAGAAATAAACAGAAGACAATTTTCATTTAACACATTGAAAATCAGAAAAAAATGTAAATAAATTACAAAACAAGCAACAGCAAAAGCTCCAAAGACACAAACAAAAAACTAAAATGCAGAACACCACACTACACAGTCTAAACCAAAGACCAAACCCATAAAACCTCACTAAGTCTTTCTCACTGCCCTAGAGGAATGGTTGACAAAATTCTACTCCTTCTCAACTGCTCGTACAAAATGTCCAGTGTCCAACAAAGAAAGAATGTTCATGCTCTTAAAACTTTTCCTGCCCCTGTGAAAATGAGTTTAGAATTTGTTGAAAATATCAGGCCTTTTTTTTTTTTTTTTTGCTGTCATACTTGTTACAAGACAGCCAGGTTTGAGTTATATTCTCTAACTGGCATCTGAGTTTAAACTGTTATATAAAACAGTTTTCCCAAACATCTAATTTTTCCAGCTGCCAGCTTCTTTTAAACATAAAGGTGAAGCAAGTACTTTCCTGTTCAACTATAAATCTCTTTTTTGTGAATAGCAAACCAAGAATTTCAGCTTGACACTTTCAAAAAGTGTCATGTTCACACATACAATTAAAAGAAATTTTGAAGGCGTTCTTTGCAAATTACAAGAATATTGCCTGCAATGTCCTCAGGTCTCACACCAGTGTCTTTCCAGCTCCCTTGAGTAAGAAATATATTGACTTACTCATTTCTGCTCTGATGTCTACAATTAATTTTGAGGCAAGGTCAATGCTCCTTTGCTATACCTTGAAACTTATAGGAGGGAACCCTTGCTGAGTAACTGCAACACTGAACCCATTAGTTCCAGTCACTGGTCAAAGAACCTGCCAAATGGGTTATTGTAGACTCATTTATAATTTTCCAGTGTGTGCAGTTTTGTGCACAATTCATCCCTGCTATTACTGCTAAATAGGCAAATAGATGATAATTGGTTGGTTTTTTGTTTGTTTTATGCCTGAAATCAATATTAGAGGTAGATAAAAATTCATTGTATGGATCAATTCAGATTTTAAATGTCTTAATCAATAATTTTCAAGGTGCTTATTCTGGCTAGACTTCAGGATGAAAATTATGACAGACATATGAGTATACAGAGAAACATAGGAGGCTACATCACTGAATTTCTGGGCCAGAGTTCTCTAGAAATAATGTAATAAAGATTTTATTTTTTTCTTTGTTGTTAAGGACATAGAATAACCAGGGTGAAGAAAAGTTTCGGCAAACTGAGAATAACAGAGACTTTAAAATGAAACTTATTTACAGCATTATCCTTTTTCAACCTTTGACAGGCAAAGTAAATCTTTGCTTGTGGTAGATGGAACTCTACTCCTTCAGGATTGCCTCCAGTCTGCCTTTAAGAAAACTATCTACAGTAACATCTGTTAATGTCAGCAGGGAAGCTTTTTCTGTTATAATTTTATCAAGGTAGGATAAAAGTGTATTAGATCATTACATAAATTGCTCATGTCTTGCTGAACACACTGAGAGTTTCAGTCTTCACTTAGAGATAATTTGTGGGACAGATGCCTCATCTTTTCTAAAGCATTAATGCATCAAATATCCTCAAAGGCAAATATTTTTTGAAGCCTCAAAAGTGTATATTAGTTTTCAGCAAATTAATAAGAATTGTCATAGATTGATGTATTGTGTTTAATTTCAAGGAATTGAGTTTAAAAATATCATTCTGCATTACTTAAGTAGTTAATCAAATTGTAACCTCTGTCTTTTGCCTTATATTCAGGCACCTTGAAAAACACAATTTAAGCAAGTCAAACACAGTTAGTAACTTTATTAACAAATATTACAATATTATTTTTTCTGAACTTTTCAAATATCTTGTAATTTTCTTCATTTATTTTTGTTATTTGAAATAATCCAGCGTAAGTATTCTACAGACAAAAGTAGGGCCCAAAAATTATGAAATCAGTTCATAATTGTCAGTCAAGTTTTGAACTAACTTGGATTAGGCATTTGTGCTTCATTATTTTATTCTGTTACATGTCTGCACATAGCTAACTCTTGCAGTAAGGTTTCTAATATAATCTACATTCCCACACATAAATAAGTAAATAAATAAATGTTCTTCCACATAATGCACTTTACAGCAGATCTGTATGGACCCACAAATTTTCCCCATCAAAGTTCTTATGGCACCTACAGTGTAATGGTACGATACAAGGCACAATTCCATAAAACATACATTCATACTTACATACATATATACAAACATACATACATACAAGGCCAGAACAAACAAAGAAGCTGGTTGGAAACCAGTTGTATATAAAAGAACTATGGTATTTGTATATCTCTAGTGGGCGAAACCAAATCTTTGAATTTACCCTTCCTGAAATTAGCAGGTTTAATTCAAAAAATACTTCGTAAAACTCTTGCAGAATTTTGAAAATGGGTCTCTTAGACCCATTTTCAGTCAGCACATGTTAGTCACACCTGGCCCCAGAGAAAAATCCAGCCAGTTACAAAAGGAAACTCATTAATATTTCCGCTTAAAGTCTGTTTTTATTCCCTTTTTAATGCTAGTTAATTTAGAATGAGACTCTAAGGAGATCAAATGCCCATGTGTGAGCCAGAATGGCAACTTGGATTGTAAGTCTAGCCACAAGAGCAGTTTTTTGCTCTTAAAGTTGCTCACAGCAGGGACAAGCTGAGCTTGCAGCCAAGGGAAATTGTGTATTTGGAAACTGATAAGTATAGTGCAAGTATATTAACATCAATTTTTGCAGTGCTGCATGTCCTTAATTAAAATCACCTTAGACCCCAAATGTCAGAGTTTGGAAACCAGGCATCAGTGGGTCAGGGCAGACTAAAATATAAATGTGGCATTTGTTGCCATTTTATACTCTACAGAGTGATTTAAATTTACTTTAATCAAGTAAATAAAAGATCTTGTATGAAATTTTACTTTGTTGTCCTAAACCAGAAAATATTTGTCTTAAAAGGAATTATCTTTCCTATATTAAAAATGGCTGTTTGTGTTTTTTTTCTTCTCAGGAATTGCTACATAGATTGACAGAACATTTTCTGTTGGAATAGACTTTTAAGATCATCAAGTTCAATCATTAACCCAGCATTAAAAGTACACTACCACTAAATATTATCCTAGTGTCACATGCATGTATCTTTTAAATAGCATTAGCATGGTGACTCAACCATTTTCGTGGGTAGCTTGTTTCAATGTTTGACAGCCCTTTCAGCTGCTAAAGCTGTGATAATGAGCAACTTCGCTGCTCAGCTTCTCTCTCGAGTGAACAGGCGAATAGCTGCAGAAGCCATTGCCACAGACTTGATCAGGCAATTGAGTGGGTGTACCTGTGGAAACATTTGCACTCAGTCCCCTTGGTCCCATGGGCATGTCACATCCTGTGTGTCTTCTGTCGTGGAGACCCTGTGGGAAAGACTTTCTGTTTCACAGAATCACGGAACATGCTGAGTTGGAAGTGACCTGCAAGGACCACCAACTCCAGCTCCTGGTTCTGCACAAGACCATCCCCAAGAATGACACTGTTCCAAGACTATTCTCTAAACTTGAACTCTGGCGTGTTTCCTACTGTGTGATCTTACAAATCATGATTTTTATTCTCCCTGATATTCATAGATATGTACCAAGGAAAACACATTTTGGTCTGTAAATGAAAGCCACTCTAAGGTAGTATATATTAGAACATACTGGCACAGATTGAAAGCCAGAGCCAGAGTTCTGTCTATATGCTATGTTGCTTTGTCAAATACATATAAATTTACTTTAAGATGGAAAAGTATAAACACTGCTGATGCTTAGATAGATGTGAATATGAGAGGCAATGTCCAAGCTGGGCCAGACAGTGAGTGCCTGGGCAGAAGTGCCACGTTGGTGATGGGGGAATCTATGAATGCGCAAGTGCTTTTGAATGGACAGAGTGCTGTGTGCTGTACTAGTGGCCTTAGTGACCTTCTGCCTCTGCCAGCCCAAGCAGAGGAGTGCCTGTGAGTCCTGTGCGTGGCCATCTATGTGAGCATCCATGTCTCTTTGTGTCTCTGGGATATTGCTCAATTGCTCTACTGATTGAATTTTCAAATGGGAAGGCAGCAGCTGAAACCCTTAGCCTGAGCAGAGCCCCACATGTACGAAGTACACTTCAGCAGAGAGGGACAAAGGAGACACAGGCTGGAGGTCCTAGAAACAATGGATACTTTTAACATCCCTCAATAGTGACAATCTGTTAATTTACTTCTATTCCTCCACCATTTCAAGATAGCTGTAATCAGGACAGTGAATGGAACTTAAACATATAAATAATTTTTCTTATTTGTTAATTATGGGACATTTTAACTAGGGGAAAAGTATTTAGTCTGTGGAGGAACCACCCCTCGCACCAGTAAAGGCTAGGTATCAGCAGGCTGAAAAGCAGTGGCCATTGATAACTCCCAAAAACTAACAAATATTGAATTGTAATAGTAGTCAATAGGTTTGTTTCTTCATTTTTAGAAGAGTAAGTTGAACTTTTCATTTCTTTACCTGTACAAGTGATTCAAAAATTTTGCACGACCTGAGAGTCCAGCAACCTTCACTTTATTCCATTTTGGGAATTTCCTTATTCTTTGGGGATTGTTGTGTGCAGTGTATTATAAGCATTATTACTGAAAATGTATCAAGATTTTTTTTCCTTCTTTTACATTTTAAATTAAAAAGTGTGGAGTAAGGTGTGTAGGAAGGGGCAATTCTTGTTTACAATGCCCTTTTAAATATACAGAAAAGTAACCTGGACTCTTAATGATTTAGTGGCTTTTTGGCTGGCTCTAGCTTCATGTAATGTGCAACAGATATTTTGCCAAAAGCATTTTATGGGTTTTGCAAACAGTTTCTTCCTTCCAAATGCTGAATTTAACAGTCCTACAATGTTTTATAGCTTCCATTCTATTCATAGGTTTGTCTTTAGCCTAGCAACAGAAGTCTTAATGATTTTGATTGCTTCTAGGACATTTTATGAATCCAGAATTGATGTTTCAGCAGTTTTGGACTAAGAGTCCCCATTTCCTGATGAACTGCAGGTTCATATAGTTAGAAATAATGATGAGTGAATTTCATGAACACCCTTACTATCAACAGGTAATTTAGAAAGTAGGTAATTTTGCAGGAAAACAGCCTTGTTCCAACCATGTCCTTATGGCTGACAAATCTAGTTGATTAAATATTCAGGATAATTCCCTTTATTCCACTTTAAAAACATCTTTATATTTACTTAGGTAATTTTTTCAACTCACAGAGTAAGATGCATACTCCCCTTCAACAGCATTTGAGACTTAATAGTAAAAACTGTTGACCAAGAATGAAATTAAATTATGCAATAAACATTGCACAAAGAACAACTGTGCCAAAACCATTTTAATAGATTATGAAAGGAAGTAATTTAAATGTGTAGTTGATTTACAGGCGGAAAGATGCCTTCACATTGACAGAATTTCTGGCAATTCAACTTTTTTTTGGCAGACCTTCAACTTTTCATTACACAGAGGAAGGAAGAACTATCTGTTTCAGTTATGTGTGGTTAGTACATTTAAATACTCTAGGCTAAGGCCCTGTTTGCACTACTCTCGCAACACAATATTTGTCTAAATTGCCTCAAATAGGAAGACAAGTGTTCCTTCTTCAGGGAGATATCTTCACAGGCCAGCCTAATTTTAATTGTTTGGGCCAAAAGCAACGTTTTCTGAGCAGCTTTTACTTTCCTTGTAAAGAACTGAATGGACCTTTTGGGGTAACACCTGTGCTGCTGTGTGCATCCCTGGTCACAGGAGTGTCAGAGAGGTGACCATCGCACACCTTGCTCCAGAAGGGAAAACAGCCTCCCAGGAACCCTAACCAGTCAGTCAAAATTTGAACAGACTTCAATCTACTCTGAATTGTAAAGAGATCTTTAATTATCTCTATAAATGAAAAAGCAGAAAGCGGCTTGGAATTAATTTGGTTGGTTTTGTTCCCTCAGTTGTGCTTTGCAAATTATCGGCAGACCTTTCTAAAAAATATTCATTGGCTGCCGATCTCTACAGTAGCTACCTACATTTGTTTTTTGGATCAATTAGGGGAAAAAAAATCCCAGATCTTCAGTTTTTATTTTAGTCTTGCTTTTTTTTATTTTAGCTTTACTTTCATCTGTTCTCGAAGAAGCCTCATAAAGTTTAGCTTAAGAATAGAATTATAAAAGTACTGCCATCTCATCTCAGTTTTTGCTGTCTACCCAGTTCTGCTATGGCCCATAACAAGCTCAGAGATTTACTACAGGGTTCCAGATTGCAAGTTGACTTGCCCAAAATTGCAGAGCTAGCTGGCTCTAAAAATATGATTTGTTTAATAGCATTTCTGCCTAATTGTTATAAGATATAGATTTATCTAGATTGCAATTTAGTGGGCTTTGACTAATAGCAATGGAATGTGGCTTGAAAAATTTACAAATTATCACCCATTTATCTAGTTTTGTTACTGGAAGAAAATAGAGCTCATCAACATGATACTGAGCCTACATTAATTAGTGCTGTTGAGAGATATGGCTATTAGCTCAGCTACAAAATGGAATTAACACTGATATATACCTTTTAGGATCTGAGCATACATCTCCACAAGACATTGTGCAAACCTGCCAGTTGATCAATTTTCTAGGAACTCCATTGTCCTTCAGGTATGGCCAGAGAATATGTCAGGGACAACTTACTTATGACTCAAAAAAAAAAAAAACAGAATAAATTCAAAAGCAAAAAAACCTATGCATGTGTATAGACAGATTATACACACAGAATTTATACAGTAGTTATACAAAGAAATGAAAGGAATAAGATTAACAATATATAACAATCATACTCTGTGTACATTTCTAAGATGGTTTCATTGAGAAAAATTCCTGTCTGTACAAAATCACTCTTGCCTCAGGGAGAAAGACCAATATATTTCCAGGTGAAATGACAAATTCTCTTTTTCTATTTCACAACAAATGAATGATTTAGAAAAATAGGCTAGACATCTTATACTTACCTCAAGCACTAAATGTACTCAGAACAATTACCCATTTTGTTCAATAAACTCAAAGCTCTCAAATTTTTGGCATAAACACTTCTTACCCTCATTGTAGAAAGAAGAGAATCCAAGCAGTCGATGTGCAGTTTTAAGATCAAGTCCACTATTTGCAAATGTATTCATACAGGCTAAAATTCTGAAAATCAATTATGTGATATAAGTAGAAAAAAGGAAATAGAATGTGATTTATTTTTTTCCCCTAAAAATCTTGACATCTCTGGTGTGGCTCTAGTGCATCAAAGGACAAGTTTGTGATGAAATAAATATTTTGAATATGATTTAAGTATAAAAGAAGGAATTTAGAGCCCTTTAAAACTCATATGTGGGCAAATTCGTGGGCACATGTTCATATGCATATAAAGAGCTTACAACAAATACAACAGGTTTGTCTTGGTAAAGTTGGGTTTTGGAGGGTTTTTTTTTCCTGCATAAAAATTGTACTGTAGGCAAAACAACACAAAATGTAAGGCATTCTCCACAGACAAAGAAAATGCTTAATTTTGCTTTGGCTCTGTTTTGCTTTGTTTCCCAGAAGAATTATAAAGAAATCATTTAACTTTAGGGCAATGTGAAGAATTTCTGTTTTACGAAACTAGCGAAAGACTGAATGCCACCTGTGTGATTCTGTAATTATACCTGAACAGCAGGAAAATCTGCTACTACTCATTGAGCTTTGCTGCTGAGGGAAGTTGAATAGATCATTCATTCCATGGTTAAGAGAGTCATTTCAAATCTGTGTACCACATGTAAAATTAGTTCTGACCTTGTCAGCCTCAAGCATGTCGTTCAGATATGGATCATTAAATTCAATCCTTAGCACTACAGGGAAAAAAGCTAAAAAAATTAGGTGTTCCTTATATTTCATTCTATGATCTTTCACTAAAACGATATATTGGCTTTGATTTTCTGGTTGGAACCCTCATTTATATCCTTGATGTATGAAAGCTGTGACTGGTATCTTTCTGAAAAGATAACTTCCTCAAAACAAAGAATGACCAGTTAGTTTGGCCCATGCTGAATTTTTTTCTTCATGGCAGCTCATGCAATGAGAAAAACTTACAAGAGACTGTATGGGGCTATAAGCCAGTCCCTGAAGCATTCCCTCCTGTGCACCTAGATTTTTCATTTCATGCTCACAATGTGTCAAGAACTGAGTGCTTCCCAACTCTACTGTATCTTTCTCTTTAGTATATTGGGACCACTTGTTCGCAGAGATGAATGGGCCTGCTGAATTTACACCTAATTGTTCATGGTGTTCAAAGTTCACTCTCCTTCTCTGGGGTGATTCCAAATAGCAATGTTCAAGACTGTAAATGAGCTTTTCAACACTCAGCAGTTGTGACCAATTCATGACATTTTTGGGATTTTGCAAAAGGCTCGGTCTATGTTTACACCTAAGGCAAGGTAGGGCTTCCCCTCTGTTTTGTTCACGAAGACCATGAAGAACTTAGCCACTCAAAAGAGGAGTCCTCCGAGACAGGTTCGTACTACCCTGAGACAGGCACCTATAATGCATAAACAACTGTCTGAAGCTCCCTGTCTGTTCTTACAAACTGCAAAGAGAAGTTAGATTTGAGCAAGATATCCAATCTAAATTTATGTGTATCTTACTAAAGAGGATTTAAGGAAATACACTGACCCAAAGAGATGTAAACATCAAATACCTCTAGCGTAACTCAAAGGACAGTATTTTTCAAATAATTGATAAAAACCTGCTCTTATTGGCCTCAGTGACTAACAGAAAAAGGTCTGAAAGAAGTGTGTAGAAAAGAAACAAGTTCATCTGCTTCTCTCCTGCTCTCTGTTACACAGTCCTGGTACAATTTCTCCAGCTGAACATTTCACTAGGCCAATGTATTTCAGTTTCATCATGCTGAGCCAAGGTATTTTTATACTTTTTTCTGAGAAAATACTGAAACACAGGCAGATGACCTTTTTGGCATATCTTCCTGTGCAAACACACTTTATGGTCTGCCATAGGCACCTAAATCCATTTGCTCAAATACTATAGTAATGTTTCTCATGATTTCTCATTTACACATGCACCCACAAAGAGGATGGTAAAAGAATTTAAAATTCTAGCCTGTCATTTTCATTAATAACTAGATGATTCCCCTATAGTATTACACTCTTACCATGCACAAGTTCAGAGGAGCAATTTTAAAATGCTTGTAGACTGATTATGGATGACCCCAGATAACAGAATCACTGCATTACCAAGTCACAGATCCCTCTATATCCTGAGAATGGGAGACTTTGTGACATCATCAGTATTTTTTGAAGGTCTAAGCTAGGAATCTCTGTAGTAAATTGCATATTTAGTTGGCTTACCTAGCCAATCTCACCATCCCTGTAGCAGAGAGAAAATGTGGTCAGTCTCTTTTCTGGAGGAGGCAGGAGGTTCACATTGGCTTCCTCATGTTGATTTGTCCATGTAAAAGTAACTAGATGCTACTCTACAATGTGAAATATTAATCTTTCTTTTGCGATTCATATCTGGAAGTTTTGGGGTTTTTTCACTAATAAGGGAACAGAATTTCAATTCTTTTTTTGTAAAAGGTAGATTCTACAGCATTTAAAAAATCTATCAGTTCAAATGAAGAAATATTTCTAAAACTAAGAATATTAAACAGTTTTGGTTGATAATTATTACCACAGACAAATGAAAAAACAGGTAACATTTGAAAAATGAAAGGGTCAATTTTAACAAGTACTACATGCAATTTAAAATTTGAAAAATACTGTATTTGGCTCTGCGTCAGTGGGTTTGGAAGAATCATTTGATCATAAGTTTCTACCCTCCTGATGAGAGAACTTTGATTTATTTTATCATAAATCAAAACTCCTGCTGGGCTATGAATGAAAGACTTGTAAGGTTTTGGCCTTTAAAAGTGGTTGGAAGCGTAAAGGAACGAACAGGAGAGTTTGCATTAAGGGAGGTAGAGAATCATACTGGCCAATAAACACATAGAGCAAAACTAACAACTAACATAAGAGGGCACAACCAAGTAAAATTGCATTAATTTATGCCAGCATTTCATCTTACCCTTCAACAAAAAGCTGAAGGGAAAAGTGTGGCTCACCTACTTCAGTTACATAACATCACAGATATTGGTATCAGATAGTCTCTCATATGTATTTATCAAGACATCTCCAACACACGGAAGTGTGGAAGTGTTGGTTTTGAAAGCGTAAAACCTTTAATCCATAAACTGCTTCTCATTGGAATTTAGTATACCTGAGAAGGCATCCAACAATATTTAAACATGTATTTTATTGCAAGGTATAAGTAGGATAATATGACAAAGATAACAACAACGCCTTTAAAATTAATACTTTTTTGGCCATATGTTAAAAGGGAAGCATTAACATTTCCAACAGCACATTGGTTAACCTTTACTCTCATCTATGACTTTATAGCCCTAAATTATTGTCATCTGTTTAATAATTTTTTCTTGCTCCTTGGTCCTTAAATTTTAGATAGGCCTTTATATAGAACAGGAGATTGAAATCCTCTACTACACAGAGGGAATATCAGACATAGATTAGGTCATTTTCATCACAGAGAACTTGTAATTTAGCTGAAAATGACTATGGCTGATCATCCCCTTGTGTCTTCCAGGTTTGAAACTGCTTCAAGTGGGGGTGTAACATTCTTACATCCACTTGGATTTTCAAAACATTTTTAGGAAAACACATTTTTTCCACACCAGATGTACAATCAGATTTTTTTTTTTCTCCCAACACTAATGCTTACAGTCTTTAATGAAAAGCAAAGTATGTGGGTTTTTGTTTTTGGGTTTTGTTGGTTGGTTATTTTTGTTCCAGCAGTCTTGTTTAGTTAATACAGAAACTGCCAGAGTTTAGAGCTGGCTGGCAATTTTCAGATTAAATGGTTGACTTGCACAAACAACAGCAAAAAACTACATGTGTTCTTAGGATTTCATGATGGACTTTTCCCTTGTAATGAGATATAAAGACCACTGTTGGAGAACGTAGTAAAAGGAATTATGAAAAACTGTATACAATAAAGAGGAATTTAAACAAAAAAAGACACAGAGAAGGGTGGAGATCTGGGGGGAAAGGATCAGGAAGGTAGATCTTACTGTATGAACAGAGACTAAAATGAGCGATGTTTATTTAATCTAGAAATACAAAAACTGAGAGGGGGTATGGTTGCTCTCCATATATAAATAAAGGATAAAATTGAGATCGAGAAGAAACAAAAGAGAACTCTGACACAGTGAGTCAGTAGATATGGTCACAGATAGAATCATTTTAGAATTAGAATTAGGTCTCTAGCTATATTTAAGCCAAAGAATCTCTGAACTTTAACCAAAGGTTCAAGATCAGCTTTGGCTCATATAGGTCCTGAAGAATTTTGAGAGCAAGCTTGACTAAGTGTAATCAAAATGTGTTTCAAATAGATTTAATTTGCAAGATGGCATTGCTGCTTGAAATTGAATTTGTTGATGTACACAGGTCGCATCTAGCATAAATTAATTTTGGTTTTTGTTTACCTACTGAGATCAGTCTCTATGATCCAGTAAGTTCCTTCCTGACAATGGTGCTATTAAGACATTCCAATTTCTACTTGATTTTCATTGGGATAGTCTTCTCCCCTCTAAATAGAGCTGACAATAATCATCTAGGCAATTTTTCTTTTAATTTGTGAGAATGCTGCCTCAAGCTCATACTCTGTCATTCTAAAACATTTTATGTTTGTGTCTTAACCAACTCACTGTACCCTTGGTATTCACTTATTGTCAGTGATGAAGTCTACACCAAGCCACAAGTATGGTGTGCTGTGCCTAGGAAGCAAATCTTTTAATTGTCCAGAGTGAAAGACCTAGCAGAGCATCTCTTGAATCCCTCTCCGCTGATGTTTTGGTCATGACCCAGGTGCCATTTCAACCTATTCTACCTGTAGGTAACGCACTTCAAAATCAAAGGTTTTCATGGGATTGAAACATGACCCCAAGAGATCTTAATTTTGCCAACAGACTCTATTCCATGACGTGATTTCATTCATTATCCTGTTATTATAGCCATGCTTTGGCAAATGACTATTGTAGTCATTCAGCCAGTGATAAGGAGATACGGATTCAAACTTACAGTGCAATCTGTAGTAAAAGTTAACTGAACCACTTTCAAGCTCAGCTACCATAAGTCAAATATTTCAACTTGTACAGGTTATTACTCTCATATTCAATTATCCTTTAAATGGCTTCCAAAGACAACTCATTTATAATTTTATCTCTAACATTAACAATTTTAATTTTTTCATAGATATATCCTTCCTCAAATGCTTCAAAACAACTATCTCAATTAGATAGTTCCAGTGGAATTCATTTCTGTCAGTATTTTTTTTTCCATTGTCGCTCTGATTCAGTTATTGTGATTCTGTTTGTCATGCATGACAAGGGCAATTATGAAGGGTACAGAGACAAAAATGCCCTCTAAATGTACTTTTCATGTTCTTCATTTGTCATTATGGGGGACAATTTCAGAATAGAATTCAGAATCCATTAAACTTTCCCTTCATTTATTCAAGCGTTATAACAGGAAATTCTGTCAGTCAGGGATCTGTATGCAATCAGACAATGGGACTGTGAAACTCAAAGCATTGTTCTCAATAGCACATTCACTCTCCAAAACCTAGGAAAATCTCCATTGCAGGTTTTATTCCAAAACTATTTACAAAATTAATTTTTACTCAAACTTAATTTCTGAGTATAATTATCTGAAAGCATTCCTTGAAAGAGCTGCTAGAGCCTCATTCTTTTTTAGTAGAAGATGATAAGGAAGATAATGATAATTGTAAAACTGAAGTGATGAAGCCTTTCATTCAAACTGAGCTTTAGTTTCTTCTCTGTTTCAAGAATATCAGTCCATGTTTCTTTCTTTCCATTTGTAGGTGATACTACAATGCACTACCTATACCTGAAACATTTCAGGAATCGTAGATTTCCAGTTCCTCCTCTTTTACATTAACTTTTTCTCACTTAATAGAATGTTTTTGACAAAGGTTATAGAGGAGGCACTAGCCTATCCTTTACCAGGTTAGTGAACAAAGCACAAGTGTCTTCTACCATGCACTACACATTAGGCCAAAGAAAAAGAGAAAAGCTAAAAATTGGAAACCATCTGCACAGATATGCCTTAAACTACACACCAGATGTTATACTAAGGACTTGACTCAGGCACACTTCAGTTCTCAGTACCATTTGAATCGTTCTCACATATTTTAGATTTTGAAATGAAGCTCAAAGACATGGTATGGTGAGAGTGGGAAACCTCTGTCTTCCACAGAGTAGCTGGAGGCCAGGCCAGATATCATAAGATTGTTCAAATGGCACTGAAACTGCATGTGAAGGCAACTGAATCAAGATCTGAGTCTTATTTTGGGAAATTTCTCTACCTTCAGTATGCTGCAGTCCAAGAAAATTATGGACACCCTGTCACTTCTTCCAGCCTTGAGATGGGGAACCTGATGTGTACACCATCTCTTCATCTGAGACAGGTTAGATGGAAATTAGATGGAAGAAGTGGGAACTGAGACAGTGTGATGGGCTTGAAGAACTTATAGCGGGGAAGAATATACAGAGAAAGAAAGCAGAGTCCACTATTGCTCACAATACCAAAATGCACAAAGAATTTTCTCTACAGGGAGGCCAAAGCCACCACATAAATTCATAGGGACAGACAGCATCAGATCGGATGTTGATAGCAGCACAGCTGCTCCCATTCACATGTGTCTGACTCTATAGTCCTAGAAGGTATGAGAGAAACAGCTGCAATCTATTTAGACACTCATGTTCTTTTTTTCTTTCTTTGTCATCTCATTATGTTATTCTCAGAATGATATTTTTTATCCAACTTGGGATGTTCAATATTTATATTCATATCATTATAGGCGCTTCTGCTTTTTCTAGAAACAGTAGGAAGCAGTTTTAGGAGGAATTTTTTTTTACCCATACAAGAAACACACAGAGTGTACTCCATTCTTGGGATAAGAGACACAGAAAAATGATGAAAAAGAGTGTCTGAAAAGCACATGGCTATCTGTTAACATGCAATCCATTTTGCATAGCACAATTCTCTAGATGTTCTCTTTTCAAAAAAAAAAAAAAAGTGTATTTCCTTTTTATAGTTTTTAATTTTTTTTGTAAGTTACTTTAATTGAATAACACATACAATTGTTGTTTTTTTTTTTCTTCTTCTTAATTCAGTAGGAATAACTGACAAACATTATTCACCAATGAAGGATGGCATTAAAGATGTAAACCTCATGGATCCGTGGCAATTCAGAATTCACTTATTGGAGCATTAATGCATTGTTAGTAGAAGACGACCATACAGGAGGTAACACTGTCATATTAGCAACATTCCAACTGTCTTTAAAAGCAAAAAAGTCAGAAGTACAAGCATTACCTCAATCAAGGATGAGTCAGTGATAACAGGACTTAGACAACAACATTTTGCTCTCTCATCTACATTTAAATTATGTGCCACGAATCCATGGTCCTTTAAGGCTCTGAACAGCTCTGTCTATATATTGTTTTCAATTTTTGTCTTTTCCAAGGCTGTAAATTCCCTTCTCTCCCAATCTGGATGTACTCCTTGGTTAAATAATTTGCTTTCTCCTTTTCTTGTCTTGGCATAGTCGTACTTTCAGTCTGCCTGCCCTATTTACAGGTTTCTTCACCATCTACATTTGAAACAGCTTCCATTCCACACTCAGCTGCCTCCACTGTACACACATTCAGGGCACAGGATACTTTCACTGCTATAGGCCAGCAGGTACAATTGACTGTCCATTACCTGTGGGCAGTGTGTCCATTTTGCAGACAAATACTCTGATGTTGTGACACGGTACATGAAAGAAGATTCATTGCTTCCAAGGTTATCCCAGGACATGCTTGCCTGGTTTTGGACGCTGAGCTCGAAAGTCCCGCCGGACTTGAGCTGCTCCCTACAGTCATTCTTGCTTGTCTGTGACAATATGAGACAAATATTGCACTACCTATGTCATCCAAGATCTCTCATCCCCCCACCCCCCTAGAAAATGAGTAGGAGAGTGTGGTGTTTAGATGCTCCATGTATATCTAGCCATATCTTATCTAGAAAGGCATGCTTAACATATGGGGTGCATTTTTTCTAATTTTGCATTGAGATGGAAACAGACCAAATAATTTTGTAGGTATTGTCTACTGCAGCAGATGGAAGTCTAGAAATGAAAAGGGGGAATAGAGTTAGATACTTTGAGAGGATTTGCACTTTCCTCATGGAAAATCAAAAAGAATATTTAAAATCAAAGTTTTCTGGCATTTTTTGTATTTTACTATCAAAACACAAAGACAGTTCTAATTGCAAGGAGTGAATCACTTGCAAAATATTTCAGTCTGTTCACATCTCTCAGGTCCAGTTTAGCCTGGGACTTTTCTTGTGGAAATATATTCATTTTGTAACATGCTGTTATGAAATATGACTGTGTTGTAGCTCTGAGATTAGGATCTGTTAATTCCTGAAGATCCAAAAAATCATCATGACAGATTTATAACACTGAAACTCTGAAGGAAATTTATTGAACATACTTAAACAGATTTTGAATTACCTGCTACCTAATTAGAAATGGCTCCAAAGCTAACCACTGTAAAAGACTTCTCAGTAAATTGTTTTCAAACCCTAGGGCAGGTTGTAGTCATTATGTTTTCTTTACACTCTGCACAAGATGGTCTTTGTTTAGTAGCCTGCATGTTACATGTATCCTTTCACATTTTCCTAATGTTTCTATTTATTTAGTTAGTTTTTTAATCCAGTGCTATTCCATTATTGAACCATGTGGACAATTTTAGAATGGCTTCTACCTCTGTCTTTACTGACTCCTATCTAAAAAGCTGGTACTTATCTTCTTTGTGGGAAACAAACAAACAAAAACAAACAAACAAACAATCCCCTCCCATGCCCAAAAAAACAGAGAAAGAAATACAAGGAACAAGACAGACAACGGGGGAGAGAATGGGAATAGAATGAGTAAAAGATCAAATGCAAGAAGAGAAAGACAAATACAAATCTACAAATTCATAGACCAGGAGAATGTATCAAGAAGGAAACAAATATACAGACGATTTAAAGTTTAGTATATATGTATATGACTTCTGCCATTCCTGAAACTGTTCATTAAGCTTCCATATCTTTAAATTTTAGGAAGTGTTTAAGCACTTGAAAGACTAATTCATGTGCAAAATAAGTGTATAACGCAGCCAGCAAGTTCTTTTGCTAATTAACCACTTTCTGGAATGCTAGAAAGGTAATGGACTATGTGCTGAAGCCCTCTTATTTGAGTTGAATTTTAGTAAGTCCCAGATGTGAAAAAAAGATGAGAATCAGACTAGATATGAACAGAAGATTGCCTTTTTGATCCATTTAGCACCACATATATTGACCAGGTCAGAATACAGTCTTTACTCTTTTGATGAATTCCTTTATCCCATGACACTTGTTCCTAATCTTTTCCCCTCTATGCCCTACGCTTTCTTAGTAAGTTTTCACTTGCACTCATCTGTACACACTTTGGAATCACTGCTGGAGAGAGGCCTAATTGTTCTGGCCTACATTTGAACCAAACCCATTTAAAACTGCTTCATTCCTCTGAATGTCATTCCAAGTGAAGTTCAGCATGGTTCAGTCTTAAATTTGGGTTCAATCCTCACCCTGGAATCCTCACTCATTGGGTGAAATCCTCACATTTTAATAACTATTAGTTAATATACAAAGTAATATACAAAGATGCTTAGGAATAAAAACATGTTTTAATAATGTCTGTAAAACCTTAGCCTGATGATCTGCTGTTGGCTCTACTAGTCATATCAAATGTACGGCTTGCCAGGTAAATTAGAAAAGTCATCTTTAGAATAATACCTTAAAATACAATATGTATCAGTCCTTAAAATAGAACTATTTGTGCTTCTTGTCACTGATATCTCACAGATATAATCTTTTTTCATACAAGTTTTCCAGTTAGTTCCAAGCACATCTGAAACAAATGCTGCATCTTTCTAAAAAAGCCCTAATTATCACTGAAAGAAATTTAAAGCACAGCTAAGCATGAGGGAACAGAAAGGAAATATGTGCTTCTTGCAACCACAACTATGAAAAAAGTTCACAAATCTGTGACATCATAAGCTACTAATTATTTCCACACTTAGGAAAGTATTAGAATTTATTAGGGTCTTTCCAAGATATGGAAAATACTCCACAAGCAAGGCAACTGTAATTCAGGAGAGGTGGAGTCCAAAATGAATTATTAAGGTCATTTCTTCAAGAATGAATATAAATACTTTCCACACTTCACTACACCAACCACAGTATATGCATGAATATACATCTTAAATGCTGGCATTCATGGAGTCTGTGCATACGTAATAGCTATCCTATCTATTTTAGGAATTTTGAAGGCACATGTTGTTTTGGCATCTACCTTTCATATTTATATATGTTTAAGGGCTAAAAGAAACTTAATATATGTCTTCTATCTTTGCTGACATAGAAAACTGAAAACTGTATGCAAAGACTTTGCCATGACAAATTTATTTTGGTGTATTCTGAATGTTTATATTATTAAAGATAAATGCCATAGAGAAGTGGGTGGATCTGGAGCATTCCACAACGTTCTTATGTTTGCCCTAAGAATCAAGCTAATTAATGTCTCACAAGCCTTGATCTTGACCTTAAGGTTTTACAGAACTGGATAAAACCACAACACCAGAATATTTCTTTTTAGGATTTGTCCTGCTAAATAAAATAACTATTAATAGTGCCAGAAAAACATACAGCTGCAGTGTCTTTACTGTGATTGCTATTTCCTTTTTCATCTATAACTGTGTTGGTTGGCCTGGTTACAAGTCCCAGCCTGTGCTGTTGCTTCTTGCCATTTCCTCCGTCCTGCTTTTCCCCAACAATCAGGCAAACTCAATTTGACTGTTCATGGTCAGACAAAATTACATGTTCAGTGGAAGTGGCTCATTGGACAGAACACAGCAGCAGAAACACATGGATGAGGGCAGTGGTGGTATGTTCAGCCACACAGTTTGATCCAAAAGAAGATATATGAAGAGAACTCACTTTCTGCTCTGTTTTCAGTGGATAAAGTTATTTCATTTAGACTTCTACAGACCAGAGCATATTGTTCATACACAGCAGTCAGTACAAGTAGGTTTTATGAAGAAACAAATACTGGTCAAATAGCAGAGAATTGCCTCTTAAAAATCTATTTCCCTGATGAACAGTCATCCCAAATTCTTGGTGAAAGCATGTCTAAACATGGACAGTCACTTGCTCAGAGCTCAAGTTAAATATATCCAAACTCATTGATCATGTCTGTACAAATAAGTTCCCCAGACCATCCCTTTGCACCAAGCTCACCTGGGAGGGAACAGCCTGTCTCCATACAAACCAACTCTCCCCCTCTTACACAAGGAATCTTTATCAAAGGTGTCTGCAGACAGTGGTCTCTATCAATCCTGACCTGTGATGAGGCATTTCTATGGGATATGTTCATTCAGCTTAGGCTGAAATTACACCTGGTGACAGTACCAGCAACTGAAGAGTACAGGAGTTAGATTTTCTTCCTACCATCTACTAAGCCCCCAAGACCAGAGATGTTTTCCAGAAAATAATTCTGTGCTGTGCCTAAGCTGGAAGTCAAGTGCATGTTGCAGTATGGTGCCCAGTCATGGCAACCCCATGCCCATTGTTTTTCCTGTTTCAGAGCCTGATGGCTTTTCCTGTGCACACACAACCATTTTCTCCTTATAACAAGAAAGATATTCTCAGAAGAGCAGAAAAAAAATGGATAAAAAATAGAGGATTAGAACTAGGAAACTTGAAAACAAACAGAAAAATACGTCTTTGATTAAAGGAAGAAAGCAAAATTTGGCAAGGGCTGAATGGAGAAGAATGGATTTTTATTTTTTTCTTTTCCTCCTCTAAAAATCTAAACCATCAGCCTTGTAAAAGCCATGAACCTGTAGTAATAGCATCTTTGTGGATTTTCCAGACAATCAGGCAGCAGAAAGTCACCTGATCCATCTGTGAGGCCTGGTGAGAACCAGCAAATATAATAGGTTGCAAAACACCTGAAACTGCTGGCATTGCAAACACTTCCTGCCTAATTCTGTTGGAAAACAGACACAAAGCCGACCCTGTAATTACATCCCACCCCAATCTACATTTGCACCAATGTAATTAATACTTCCTCTGTAAAGCAATGGAATAATTTAGAGAGCAGATTTTCAACCTTAGTCTGGGAAAACTGAGAGAGTGCTAGCTCTGCTCAGGCATTTTAGCTACAGGGAAACGCTTTTCTGGTTCCATTTGCACACAGAAACTGTAATTAGATGCTCAGAGCTCTCTTTGTGCTAGGGCAGAAGAAAATGATACTTCCTTCCTGTTTAAAAGCCACAGGCAAGAGCGGGTGAGAGGAGCTTTTACTTATTCAGGGGACTTTATGAGAGTGATAAATGTAGATGGTCCTGCAGACTCAGCCAGCTGAGAAAGTGTTGTGTTATCCCACACAGGGAAACATTTAACTTGCTGTTGTGTAGTTAAAATGCTTCTTCTCATAAATCATTGTGGTTTTACAGTAGGCATAACAAAATACCATATAGTTACTATACAGAAAACAAACACTTTTCTGTTCCTTATCATGCTACCCCACGATAAACTTTTACAGAGTTGATTTTTTTAATCTGCTCCAGATTTCCTTCTGTCTCAGTATATTGCATACAGAAAGGGAAAAATCATGATGGTGAGACTTTGAGGATGCTTCAAAAAGAAAAGCTAAGCAGGAATAAGTGTAGAAGTCAGGAGTATGGAATTGAAGAATAGGGTAAGGACTCTCAGGATCATAATGTTGGGCTTAGATATAGTAATCCTACCTCATTTCCCCTTTATCTGGAGAGTGTCAGGCCCAAGAATGTGTCCTAGGAAATAATGACTTATAGATAGTCTCTTTTCTATGTTCACACTGTAGCGAGATAGAAGTTTCTTTAGCACACTGGTTATGTGCTCAAGCAATTGCCTGTTCAGTGTGGGAGAAAGCTGCATTATAGTCAGAGCTTCAAATGTCAGACAAAACAAACAACAGAAAAACAGGGGAAAAAAAGCAAACAAACAAAACCCCTAAAAACAAAAACTCCCAAAACAACCCCACAAATCAAACCTTAAATATATAGAAAATCTATAAATATAGAGACTCCCAAGTATGACTCTTTTTCTGTATTTTTTGTGTTTTAGTGACAATATCACTCAGGCAACATGAAGAAGATATGACTGAGAGCTGCCTTCTTTGAAACATGCCCACTTTCCCTAGGCACACAAGCCATGCATAGCTTGCCTGACTTCAGGCTTTTCAATGAAAGTGCAATGAAAAACCTCTGAGAGGTTCTTGAAGCTCTCCAGGCTTCAAGTTATTCCTGAAGTAAAGATACAATCTTTGTCTTCTCAATCATAAAAAGTTTTCCACATCACAAGTGTTTTAAGGTACAATCCAGTACTTCACACTAGCCCACACAGCACAATTTCAATGGGATTCAGTCATCTAAGTCCCAGAGCACTCTCCAAAAATCCTTGGCCAAGGTCCCAATAAGCACTTATTCCAAAACCCAAGTATCCTGGTATTGCACATACTTAAAGAGGATATGTTCTTTGCTGATTGAAACAGCTGAGTGTCTACTCAACTTCGAATTTACAAACTAGGTAGGTCCTTACACAAGAAAGGACACCTTTGTCTCTATATTAAAATGAAAGACAGCACTTGTACAAAGAATTTTACTGATTATAAATCTAGACAGGATTTATAATTATTTTCCTACAGTTTTATAATAATTTCATTATGAAAGCAGTTGCCTAGGAAGCCAAGGATCTGGATTCAAATCACTTGTCAGCCTGCAGAGACTTGATTCTCTATGCACTCTACACACAAAACCAAGGCAGAGCCAGGAGAGATGTGATCCACCTGCTCAACTGAAGCCGTATATCTCTGCAGACAGCAATCAAAAGATAACTGAGTAAGAGGGGGATTAGGCAAGAGCAGTCTGACTCTGTAGCCTATTAGATCACTCTCTTGCAACTGACTCCTGAAAGCAAAGCAAAACACAGAAAAGGTGTTGAGCTCTGCATTAGACACCTGTTGCCTCACTCAGGAGTCTAAGAATGTATTTTCATAACTATAGGAGAAACAGAAAGACAAAGGCATCCTATTCCTTCAGTTGCATTTGGCTGAAATTCTAAATGTTTTTAGTGATATCATTCATTCAAGATAAATAATTTTACTGTTTTAAAATTGCCTTCCTGGCCTAAATTTAGAGCCATGATTTGTAATACTTGTTGTATCAGAACACACTGCCTACAGGAAATTGGCATTGTTCAACTGTTACGTCTAATATCAGGTAACCTAGTACCTCTGTATTCATAAGTCTGTTTTTCAAAAAACAGATGCAAGACCCTTATTCTATTTCTCCTACTGGATAATAGGATGTGCTTGAAAAAAAATATTATTTCTTTATGTATTTCAAGATACATTTTAAATATGCAGCCAGGTAGCTAAGTGTTTGTAAAGTAATAATTAGCACAGGTTTTCAGCATCCGTTCAGGATATTAGCATCTGAAATCAGGACACTAACAGTCTACCCCAAATGAAAAGGATTCACTTTCAGTCCTCTTAAATTTTGAATGGATTTTTCATGGCAGGCTTTGCAATATCACATTCACATCTCTCCTGCAAACTCATTCTAATATTTGATTAAACAATGAAGTGTTTGAAACAAAAAATATAACCTGGTTTTGAGCTCTTGCTCAAAATGGTTTGAAAAATATATTTTCAAAAGTTTCAGAGTTTGACTAATAGTATATTTCAAAGCTGGCAAGAAAAACTTGGTATCTCAAGTCTCAACAAGACAGTACAGAATATTTGGCTATTACATCGGTGTTTAATCTTTCTTTCCCCTTTCATTGGCCCTTCCCTCCCCCTTCCCTTCTCATAGTCTTGTGTGCCGGTTTTGCAATTTTTAACTTTTTTAAGAAACAAACATAAGCCGTCCACTTCTCAAAAACAATTAAGGACATTTTCTTATCAAAGAATAAATACTGTGAAAGGAAGATGAACGGAACTGTTACTTTCAGGTATTTTAAAGGAAAGATTGTGAGGTAACAAATAAAAAAAAAATGCATGATCATTCAATAAGGCATGGGTAAATTTTACTTCCTTTATTAATCTGAGATTTTTTTGCTTTGATATTTATTTCCTAGTCACTTATGATAGATAAGCAGCTGATATTTTAGGGGGAACTTCAGCTAAACAAGGAAACAAGAATTCACAAAATGTGACATCATAGAATATTGTTAATCCTTTGGTGGGAAAGAATATAAATTATATGTGGTTGAACATTCTGTATTGTACATTCTCAAAAGCTATTTCAATTTTGTGAGGATCAAAATTAATGGGCATATTTTCTTCACCGGGAATATTTAAAAATTTCTTCCACAAAGAAGTTATGGAATAGTACATGCTAAAAGGGGTTCCTTTCTTCCTTTCATCTCTCAATGGAGATGTTGCATAATCAGAACAAAATTGAATATTGACAGGAAGAATGCTTATAAGGGTATGAAACTCACATTTTGTCAAGTTCAATACTGTGTGCTGGAGCACTTGCTAAAGAACAGGGAAGTGAACCTTTAATGTCTTGATCTCTGTTCCAAAAAGTGATACTTTTTTACAAAGGTATGAATTTAAATCAGAATTCTCTAAAACACTGTCACTAATCTTGGTTTCCTTGCACTTATGACATTAATAAGAGGAAGTTTCTGTTTCTGCCATCCTCCCCATTTACAAAATTTAAGTTTATGGAGAAATCAAAGAAAGATGGAGAGAGTGCTATATGGCAGTTAAACTTAGCATGTTATCGAAAGGTAAAATGGAATAGTAATTAAATTTGTGTTTGGGACATCAATGTTTCTAAGTCACCTAGGGAAAGGATAAGCAACACAGTGAGTACCACAGACTCACACAGATATTTACCATCCAGTGAAGCCCCCTGTACCCATAGAGCAATTACTTATATGGAAAATAAGTATTAGGAAAGTATGACTAATGCGATTTAGCAGCTGAAAGCAGGAAGGAGAGATTGTACAGAGTAATCAGCCAGTTCTCAGCACACTGCAGTTAGAAAAGCACCAACTAAATAATATTTCACAGTATATGCTTGCACTGGAACTGTTTGTGTAGGATAGATGCAGTCTCATCTTTTGTGAGCACTCTCATTAGCTTCTTCACTCCACTATTCCAGTGCATAAATCTCACTGAAACAAGAGAAACTATGGTACCACCAAATCTATTGAAACAGAAGAATATTGCAGAGTAATGATTTACTGAAAAATATCTCCTTCCAAACTGTTGTGTAGAAAGGCATCAGAGACTAACAAGAGCAAGATAAACCAATGGAAAAACTTGAAACAGTTCTCTTCCTTTGAAATAAATAAAAGATTTTGTTTGCATGTCATGGTCACAGTGAAGTCCATGAAAATCTGTTAAGAAACATGTCTGAAGAAGATCTCTGCACTTTTAAGGGAAACCCAATATCTCTCTGATCCCTAGTAAGTATCTCAAATACATGTATGCTTCCAGGATTTTGGTCAACCACCATAAGGTTCCAGTGACTGACTTTCCCTGTCTGTGGTATCAAAAATACATGATTTCACTGTCAAACTAATTTGTCATTAGATTTATTAGAGCTCTATTGCCTCCAGGTTTCAGTTTTTCCATCCCCTAGTGGGTTCACTACTGGACCCATAGCATTCTTCTAAGGGAAATACTAGATGTACTGATCAAATGGGACAAATTTATGTTTTGGTTAATAGCCCAGCAATGGGGTTGAAAAACCAGGTATTATAAACCCCAAGGCAAAGTTTAGCTCCTGATAACTAATGTACTGAGTTCTTGCCATGGCTACAGCCATCTGATAGGGACCCAGTACTCAGCTCAGAGGAAGTGCTGCTGAGCTGGTAAATCCATCTAAATGGATTTAAGGCCCTGTATACTAGAAAAAATTCAACAGTTAAGGATCATACGAGATGTCTGCAGTGCTTCTCATCATCTTGTATTTGGAGCATCTACCATGTGCCTGAAAAAAGAGAGATGAGTTCCTGGGAAGCAGTTAACTCTATCCCATACAGAATGGAAAATCATTGTGAAAAGGAAAGCAGTTCCCAAAGAAAGGAACTTATTTCCCTTTGCAGCTTGAGTCACCACTGCCCCTTTGCCCCTAAGCTGTATCTTAGGAGGCAAAATTTGAAGTGCAGACTCTTGAAAGCAAAAAGGGCATTGTTTACATAAACTTCTGCACAAGAATCTGATTTAAATCAACAACTAAAAAAAAATCTGGATTAAGCAATGATATTAATTAAATTCTTGCCAGTTTATTTTTCATCTGACATTGTGCATATGATCCTCTTAATGCTTAGAGAAAACATTCCTCTCATCAACTAGTCTCATCCATCTGGCAACTCATCTCTATCATGTTATCTCTCCTGTTTAAATGAACACATTCTGCTATTTACATTACAGCCATTTCCTGGCAGGGGCATCAGCAGCCATGGGCACTGAGAGATCTAACTTGCACTCCCTCTGCTGGTTATCGGATTGGCCATGTGCCTACAAATCACAAAATAACTGGGGCCAAAAATTTGACTAGTACCTGCAAACCAACCCGCTGCTACAGCACAGAGGGAACAGCCTCAGTGATCTCAAAGTGAAGGGCAGGACCAGAACAGCAAATACATACAGCAAAATACCTGTTCGGCTATTTTTGTGGAAAAACTATTCCAGGAAGTTATGCAGAATTCTGTGGCTTTGAAACAGCAGGAAAAGGAAGACTAACTCGAACCATGGTGTGGTGAGAAGCAAAGCCTGGCCAGACTAGGAGAGAGAAACACCCTTTGAGGGTCCTAGCAAGAGCTGAGTATCGACCTAGGTGTTCTGAATGACCTCCTCTAGATGTCTTCATTAATTCTAGATGGATCATTGGGAAATTGTTAATTTAGGCCCATAAAGACCTACAATTTTGTGCTTAAGACCAGTAATGAACAATAGCTCCTACATTAATGCTGTGTAATTTCTTTTTAATTTGCATATTTTGATCTCTTTCCTTTCTGGTTTTAAATTGTGACTGCAATATTTTTAATATTTTGTGTGTGATGACACTGGTGGAGACTTTGATTCCTGAGTTCATGTTTCCCTTTCCAGGATATGCCAAGCTGCAATCTCTGCAAGTCTACAAGGCCCAGTCCTTTTAAAGGCAAGCATACCATCTGCAATGCAATGCTATTGTGTACTTTGACTCCTATGGCTTGTGAAATTACCCATGTTTATGACACTCATAACTGCAGCAGATGAAGCTGAAGTCAGATGTGGAATGTAAGGGTGCCAGATGTCTCAATTTTCATGGGACATTCCCACATTTAAGTAAAACTCCCCCATCCTGTTGACAGGAACCATTGTCCTGAGACCTGCACAGGCAGAACCCTCCTCCTCTTGCTTGCAGGGGGTGAGGAATACATGTGGGACAGCCCCTCCCCAGCACCACCACCCTCCACCCCCTCCACCCCTCCTGGAGAGTCTCAGATTGCTGCGGCTGCAGCACCTGCAGACAGAGATAGAGAATAATGGAGAAGGAATTTGGGAGGGGGGGAGAAGGGGGCAGTGCAGAAGACAGCAGAGTAGAGTAAATCAGGCAGAGAAGGAAAGAAGAGAAGCAGTTTAGGGAGAACAGCAGAGAAAAAAAAAAGAAAGGAAAGAAATATGTGAGGAAATTAAGAGAAATAATAAATATTTCTAAAATCAAAAGGAAATTGAATGATTGTAAAAGATAGGGTAATGGGGGGAAGTGAGAAAGAATATAAAAAGAGGTGAAGGTACATAAAAGCCCAGTGAAAAATATGGAAAAGGAGGTGGAAAGAGATAGAGAAAAATCAGACAAATCCAGAATATCAAACAGAAATACAATGAAGAGGAAATGAGGAAGAAGCCCCATAATATCTCTGTGTGTAACTCTCCTTCACACAGGGAATTCATACAAGCCATGATGTCCCCTTCATTCCACTTTTACCTCTTTCTACTCCTTTTCTGAGCCTGCACACAACTTTGTTCTGGAGCTGTGAGAGTGGGGAGCTGCCAGGAGCACGCATGAGAGCCCTGAGCAGCCCTGCACAGTACAGGAATTGACTTGGGCTCTCAAGGCCGCCCTGCAAGCAGCTGCTATTGGAACAGCTATGCAGTTTAATGATTCCTTTCCAGATTTTGCTGGATAACAGAAGAGTGAGAGGGGGATTGGATGGAAAGCTGAAGCTGAAGGTGCAAAGAAAGGCCAGCCAACTTTTGTAGTATATGTTGCACGACCATACAGCCTCTTGTGCTGACATGATTAAATGCATCACTTTCCCTGGGCTCCCATAGACTTCTTTATTGTGTAATAATCAGCATTCTGAAAAAGCATCTTTTGCTTTCTTACTGTCAGTTCAATTGTGTCCCCCTATGAGGATCCCAGGAAGGACATCGAGTTTGCTGAAGCCCCACCTGCTTTACTTGCCTTTCCAATCAAAGGATTCATCCCTGAGAGAGATGTGGATAGAGATAAATCTTCAGCTCTGCACAGAAACTGAGTTCCATCTTTGCAGATGCAGTACGCATCAGAGCAAGGCTGCCAGACCCACAGACTTATCAGTTTTCTCCAAATATCCCTATTGTAAGGGCGCCTGCTGGGCTAAGGAGAGCAGCTGTTACTTAAAAAGGATTTCAACTTCTCAGTTCAGTCAGGAGAAAAGAAGAAGAATATAAGATGTGGAATAGTGAAGAATGAATATGAAATTCTTAATACTTGCCCACTGCTAAATAAGGCAAAGAACTTGTTTTGATGGCTATACTGACAGATATACAGAGCTCAAGATTAAGTTTGGACAATCATGAGGCTTGGGTCAACTGCATATAATCTGAAGCTTGCTGCCCTTTCCCTGCCTCCAACCCCACAAATCCTGAAATTTCCTGAGAGAGTCAGAGAGCAGCAGCTGACTTTCTGCAGACTAGAGAGTAAGTGAGACCACTATGTGGGCAGGGTGGATGACAGAAAAGCTGCAACTCAAAACCAGGCTGGTCCCCAAACTTCCAAGATGCTATAGACCTACTCACTTCTTATTGATCACCCTGGCACATGGGAAAGAATGGGACGCAGTTATAGAATTTTATTTCTTTCATTTGTTCTTTTCATGAACTAAGACAGTGGCCTCTTTATCTGTAAATTCTAGCACATGCCTGCCTAACAACTTTTAGAAATCACCTTCCCTCACAAGTTTGTCTAACTCTGCTTGCATGAAAGAAAAGCAACATTAAGTGCTCATAGCCAGAAACAGCTACAGTGAGAGTGCATGGAGAAAAGTGTGTATAAGAAAAATATTGTAATTTTTATAAAGAAAATACTTGGATTTTGTGGAAGTAGACAATATGTTTGCATGACAACTGTAAAAAGAGGTTTGCAGGTCCATTTTGAAACCTCTCAATTTTTTCCAAATTTTTCAAGGCCCTGCTTGAAGTTAGGATACAAGAAAACTGTCTCTCCTGAATTTTCTATATTGCAATTTTTCAGATGTCATATGAAATTAAGTAAAATACAGTTCAAGCATAAATTTCTGTCATAATAGTCAGCCTGAAAAGCAGGCCTATGTATTTATTGAAAAATTATCAACATCCCTGAAGTACATTGACTAGATTTAATTATATTTAATTCTTTTGTGTCTGCTTCACTTGTGAGCCTCTTGCTCAGAATTAGTATGAAGATATACTTATGTGGGACATAAACTTTCTTATAAAATACTTCTCAAAAAGTATTTCTTATAAAGTATTAGAACAAAATTAGCTTTGTTTCAGCATCCTGGAAAGTCTCCCATTTTGTAGGCTTTGTTTAAAATCAACACAAATGTCTCAAAAACTTCATCTGCCAATACCTTTAATGCTGTTGGTTACAAGTCATACAATCTACTGGATCCAAAATTTTTTCATTCTTTATTTTGTCATTTAATGTCTGTTACAGCTACTGATGAAACAGAATGTACTTCATTAACATTGCAAGATATGAACTAATTCTTCTATTCCACATACAGAATTTTTTTTATTGAATATATCTGATTATATTCTGTGACTTCAAACAGCTGTTTATTAAATACCCTTGCCTTTTCTGAATGGTTAAGATAATTTTCGTCTCATACAGAATTTATATCTTAGCTAGGGCTATTTCTAAGAATTTAATTAATTCCTCTCATTTTCTGATACAAATGAAGAATGTATTTTTTCAGATATTTTATGGCTTTAGCTTTCTTTACCCAGTGGTTATATTTTAGTTACAGTCTGCAGCGAGGCAGATTTTTTTTTTTTTTTTAATCTGTAGGTCTCTCCCAAACAACCCATTAATAGGGACTTTTTCCTTCATTATGTCAGCAGCTGCTTTCATGTTCAGGAAAATAGCCTTCAAAAGAGCCATGTATTTTCATCACTGGGTCATTCTTTGGCTAAATATAAAATATGGACCCAATTCTTATTAATTATGTTAAGAAAATATTTGTTCCTAGTTGAATGATTAATTCACTATTTTTCATCCTAATAAGATTTAACATTAAGTAATTTCAGTCTACCCTACTCTCTGTAGTCTTTTATTTCTGTAACTTCCAGGAAATCACAAAGTCATAGAATCAGTTGATTTGGAAGGGAAAATTTTTTATCGTAAAGATAAAGACCTCGCTCCAACCCCCTGCCATGGGCAGGGACACTTTTCACTAGACCAGGCTGGTCAAAGCTCCTTCCAACCTAGCCAGGTATTCCTGGAGTGATGCATTGGTGACTCCATGAGATCTCAAGGCTCCCACCCCTGGTGACAAACCCCACATGATAATGTAACTGCTCTTTTCACACATAATTGGAAGCTGTTTGAGGAACTAATAATGTTGTTATCTATGCTGATGACATAGATAACTATACCAAATCAATATGTAGTTATATGAATCATCAGCGAATACCTGGACTCATGAGCACAGAACAACTTTCACTTGATATTGATTCACTTGCTTCAGATTTTGCAAAACCTGCTTTGAAAATCAACTGGATGGATTAAAATGATATCCTTTTAGTTCTGACAGTGAGGATGTTACTTTAAAAGGTCATTACAGGAGTTTGAGGGAGAGCCTGTTTTCATTTCAGACTGATCCCTATAATAAGCTAAGATCAAAACTGTGACTAAAGATACTACACCACAATTTTCTGTTATTTCATTTTATTTCTGTTTTTCATTTCAGTCTATATTTTCTCAAAATCCTGATCAAAAGAATTTATTTACCACAAAAATATAATATTGCATAAGCCAACAAAAATCATCTATGCAAGAGTTCAAGTTTAATTTGTAGTCAATAAGAAAATTGTATTTTACTCCTCTTCCCACTATCAAGGACTGCTTGGCATTGAGCGTTTATGCTGGCAAGAGTTTAAGTCTGTAAGAAACTCCATTAAAGGCAATGGGATGGTGGTGCAGTCACTAAAATATGAACAAGGACTCTACACATTAGGTTGTATACATAAATTATTTATAAACTCTAGATTATGCATTTACAAAACATTTGCTTTGTGTCTGTAAGCTGCCTACATCATGTAATATGGTATCTGTTCCCTGAGAAGATGACAGATTTCTAAAACATAAAATAACAAAAAGTGAATGATTTTGTTTAAGTAAAACTATTTCTGTTGCCTAGGTATACATATAAAAGAATAAACATTTTCCAGATATTCTAACTTACGCAATTTTTTTCTCACGACTATTTATAAATTACTAATAGAAGATCATGCAAGGGGCCAAATGAAAACAACTGTAAAATTTTCAAATGAACATAATTTAAGCCTTGTGTCTGCAATAGTACTGTTTACTTTCACAAATAAGGTCTTGCTTAGAAAATAATTTTTTTAAAGTTTATATCTGCTATCGCATCCAAGTTCAATGTAATTTCAGAGCATTGAGCACTGTTTTTCAGAGCTCCCCAATGTACTTTTAGATATCTACATCTTAATTAAAATACACAGAATTATACGAAAACACATACAACTAAACTAATAAATGGAGTGAGAGCTAAGAGTATACACGTGGACTGTCATACTTTGCAAGCAAAGACTTGCAGAGCCATTCATCATCAAAACAAATCCTGACAAACTTGATAAGATCTGTCATACTCCAGCCAAATTGGTAAAATAAATGTAGAAAGCAGGAATGTAAAATGATGTGACTAATCCTGAGACACAATACAGCAGAAAGGAAGGTTCTCAATACAACAAGGAAAAAAATACTCATGATACACTGAAGGTTGGAGAGGGAAACACTGAAGATTTCTTTCCTGAATCATTCCTTATAAAGAGTTTTGAAAATGTCATGCTTCTAATGTTCCTCATTAGAAGTTATTTTTCAAATTTTTTTTTGATGTTTCAATTAAAATTTCCTGAATAAATCACTTCCTGCTTTCAGGTTCAGATTTTTCAAGGACCGAACCATTTAGCACTTGAGTAGAATAGCAGATTGTTAAAAAACTGCAAAATGCCAGGCGCTGCTCTCCTATGAAAGTCTGACCACTAGTGGCACAGAATTGCTCACCTGGAAATGCATCCTCCCTGGGGGGAAGCTTGAAAGGCTGGAGCAAAATTTAAGGGGGCCTTTGAAATGATGCATATTCATAGAATGGACAGAGCTGGAGGGTGCCAGCAGGGTCTGTTTGAACAAAGACCAGAAAATCCAGTGGGATCCTCTGGCCTGAAGGTCTCCCTGCAGCAGGATACACCTGTGCCCTTTGGTCGGCTTGAGGAGGCATCCTATCCCCAGGAGCACAGGTGCTCTCTTCAGGGAATACCAAGCCATTCCTACTTCCTAGAAACAGCTGGTTGCTGGTTATCCTCACTGCTTTTTACAAATATGATAAAAGGAAGAGATTAAAAATAATAATAATAATAATAATAAAGGAAAAAGGAAAAAATGGGCTGTAGCAAGTCTTTTTCCTAAAAAGTCAAAATAATATAGTAATATATATGGTGCATTTTAACACACACTTTTCTAGGAGGAAACTTCATTTACAGTGTCAAGTTTTCAGCTGGATGTGGTAGTAGTTTAGTTCTAGATATTGGGCTTTACTTCATTCATACAGAAAAAAGAGTAGTTTAGAAGACTTGTAACTATGCCATTTTTTCCACTATTGGGTCAAATTGGCATCGTTGGCAAAGCATATTTGAAAACTTTCTTGGTTGAAATTCCTAAACAAGGAGATCCAAGAATCAACTGAGAAGGCTAACACACAGGAGCCAGAATAAAATTAGAGAACCATTCAACCTGAGGTTTATCTAGGTATTAGCTCTTTATAACATTACTCTGTTGAAACAGAACTACTATCAAAAATATTTCATTTTTAATGAAAGAGTCAAATTAATTTTCTCTACCTAGTTCTTGAGTTTTCCATCAGGTCCTACAAAAGAGTGAGTAGGATCAGACAGACCACATTATTCAAAGGAACTGATCTTTTTTACCAGAGCTGGTCATAAAATCTGGCACAAATTTATTACTATTAATATTCCTTTCTCTTTGCACTTACTTTTAAGCCATAAATCTGCTTTGTATCTATGGAAAAATACAGTGTTTGTGCACATTGGACTGAAGACACTGCCAATTGTCCTGGAAATTTATTTTATGAATTTACAATGGATTAAATAAGGACCACTACCAGCATCTTGCAAGAGTTCCTCCTCCTGAGGCTACACACCAGCAAAAAAAGGTTTCTTAAACCTGAACACTGAAAGATTTGGGTTTACAATCTGTTGTTTGAATGTGCTCTGGTTGAAACAGGAAGTGGCAGCCTGATTGATGTCCCTATATCTTTCCTTATTGTCACAAATTACTTTCAGGATGCTAGTAATAACACAGTGTTACCCTTCTGTAAAAGGTGCAACTCTCCAGCTGGGCTTTCACCATGAAGAGTTTTCTCATATCAGTGGAAATCACTTTTCTGAACATTTAAATCCTGCATCCTGTCATGCAGGAGACTGGTAGTGAGAACTGAATAAAGAACCTTTCACCTCTCTGTTGCTATCTAAAGCTCAGGCTCAGTAAGACACCAACTGCTGACATTTCTACACAGAGACTATTCAGTTCCCTATGTAAAATAAGTTTAGGCTAACCATTTGTTAATGATTACCCTGAAATTTCTTTCATTAATAGTGCTACAAGTACTCTGAAGAGCACTTCCAAGAGACACGAGGACTGCAAAATTCAGGTTCAGAACAAAGAGGAGGTGATTTTTCAAATATCTCCTTCTCACTA
The DNA here is from genome assembly GCA_013401135.1 of Cettia cetti. Lineage (NCBI taxonomy): Eukaryota > Metazoa > Chordata > Aves > Passeriformes > Sylviidae > Cettia > Cettia cetti. The sequence continues at coordinate 55,756 of VZUI01056096.1, read as the reverse complement.
ATCAAAAAACAACTGGAAAAAGAGACATGGTGAGGAATTCATCAAGAGCTATTAAAAACAAAGACAACACCTCTGTCTACCTCTGTGTGGTTTTCCTTTGGAAGTATTATTTTATATTATAAATTACATTCATCTGGGACATCCTAGATTGCTTTAGACAGGTAATATTGTGCAGAGTACATTTACTTGTCATGTTCTTGCCAAGGTGCGAATGTCTCTCAAAACTGACAACTGGATAAATCCTTAATTTGACCCAGTGTGAGTAGTCTTGTGTTATGGTTTTACTTTATGTTGTAAAGCTGAAAATTTCTGCCTTCTTCACTGTAGACTGCCAATGTGGGTATTAAAAAGCTGTAATTTCAATGTCCTAGAAATTTCAAAATTTTTATCCTTTCTTTCTTTTGAAGTAAGTCCTTAGTACCTTCCTCAGTTTTTGAAGACACTGTGGAAAACACAGTAAGCAAAAATTGCCTTGGCTTAGTTCAAAGATTGTCACAAGCTATGCAAAGGCTGCTTTCTTCAGCTAATTATAGCTGTATCTCTGTCTTAAGATCCAGGCAGGATATTCTAATGATAGCCTGAGATGAATACAGAAGCCAAATCCCAGCTTCATACTGGTTGTAGCAGTCAAGTTCACATCAAATCCTACTTTCCCTGCCCCTGTGTGACTATCCTGTTTCCAGACAGGAGAGGGTTAATTTTTGCAGTGGCCACGAAGGGTCATGACTAGGACATGGAGGTTTCTGTACCACCTCACCTCAGGGTCAGGGGAAAGGGAGTTTCTTCCAGGGAGCAAGGGTTCCATCTGGTCAAGAAAATGTAATGAAGTGAGCAGTCCGGTATTGTCTATTATAGCAGGACTTTTCTGTGTGAATAATTTCTTTTCTGATACTTTTTATTATTAATATTGTTGCTGTTATTGTTCATTTTCCTGTCTCATTGCATTTCCAGTAAATTGTTCTTGTCTCAACCCATGATCTTTGTTCTTTTTTTTGCCTCTAATTGGAGTGGGGAGAGGAGGAGTGGCCTTTTATTTTTAGTGGGAGTACTAAATTGGAGAATACCATTCCTAAATCAAGACAGTGACCATGAAAAGAGTGAGAAATATGCATTTATTTAATGAGGGAGAAAAGTGTAGGACACATAATCAGAGGACCAGGGCCCATCCAGCGCTCATCCAGTGCTCAGGCAGCTGTTCACTGATGTAGGTTATGATGTCCTAGTAACAGCATCTTGGATTTTCTTCTCAGGACTCCAAATAAATAAAAAAGAGATGGCAGGACTATTGTCACCTTGGCAAATATTCATGTGACTGAAATTTTAAGGTATTTCTCTGTCCTCTGCCAGCAAATAAACTGGGTAATCTTCTATCTAAATCTAAATTAAATCAAAGAATAGAAAGAATGTGTAAATACCAGATTCGGCTGCCTGAGCGTAGATACCTAGTCTAATATATCTTAGAATATCATGCTGCCTTTCAGATTCTGCATCAGAAGAGTTTGGGTATCCCTCTGGTCCAGTGTGATACCTCCTAGGCATGTGAGCATGTCCCATGTACCCTATGTCATCCCAAATCTCACCAGATACCTGAGTTCCAGTGTCTGAATTGAGCCAATAAATAATTAAGATGTAGGTTTTTTAGATGGCTAGATTCATAAATCTTATTCAAAACACTTCTGCTTTTGAATCTTGATTTTGACACATCTTTCTGCAGGCTTGAGGAAATAATTTGCCTTACCCTCAATCTCTGATATGCAGGATTAGTTCTGCTCTCTATTCATGAGTATAGAACAGGATGATTATGGCAACAGCCTACTTAACATGTAAACTGCTCAATTTTGATAAATATTTGTGGTTTGTTTAGTAAATATGTATAATAATTAAATGGAAACCCTTCTTTTGAATTTGAATAAATTTTAGCAGTAGTACATGACTATCAGTGAAATAATCTTTTTCTGTTCAACAGGATATATGTAGTCTTGAAGACCTCCTAAGTGATATGCCTGTTGTCACAAAGAACAGATGTCATAGAGCTAAGAAAGACCTGAGAAAGTCATCTTCATCTCCATCCTGTAGCACATAATATACAATATGCATACAACACCACAGGTTTTTAATGAATGCCTCAGGAGAGGCATAAAACTGCACACCACTGGATGTAACATCTGCAAAATGCAGGAAAGAGCAAACCCTGCCAGCAGCATTATTAACCGTGCTCCAGGAGTCATCAAGCAGATGTCATACCTGTTAGGGAAATGCAAATCACAGAACAGTGCAGCTTGGTTTCCAATAATACCTCAATCCAATTCTGCCTTGTTAAGGTATCCATAGAAAATTATTTCCAGACATCTCATGATGCCTTAGAAGATCAACTGAGATATCTGTAAACAAAACATAATTTTGTTGGACTTGAAGTCCTCACAGTCTAAAGTATGCTCTAGATCTGCAGTAAATGGCATATTCTACTGGTTTTGAGATCACATCATTATCTTGCTAAAGTAAGCCAGTGCAACAAAGAGTCACCATAAAGCAGTAAGAATTCATATATCAAAAATTGTGAGACAAACTCAACAAAACAAAAGATCACACAAAAAACAGATTAAGATCTACAGGAAATTATCATAACATATTTTGGGGTATAGAGAGACACTGAGGTTGGATTCACATATAAGAAAGCAAAGTTTCTACCTTAAAAGTTTACAACTTAAAAGCCTCATTCTTGTTTGAAATTTACAGACTGTCAAACCAGCCTTTTACCTTCACCAGGAAAAAAATTAAAAACAGTACAGTAATTTTTAAAATTATTATTATTTACTTTAATATAAATTATATGCAGTAAATACAATATCTCTTAATATATGTACATTTACTATTTGAAATTACATATTTGTATTGATTTATGTGTTTAACTTGCAAGGGACAAGAGTTTCAGGGGAAATACCTAGCTGAAATGCCTTGGTTTAATGTAGGAAGAAAAAGCTTTCTTTCTTCATCCATTAAAATGCCAGGAATCAATGTATAAATGACAGTTAAGACACTGAGTAGCAATTATTCCTATATCTGCTCATTTTAGGCAACCTCAGCCTTATCTCTCACTTCCTTTGAGATAGGATAAAACAGAGCCAGGTATTATAAGCTGAATCTATAGATTTTCTTCCAGCACTTTACTGCTACACTTAGCACTAAAACAAGTTACAGGCAACCACAGCAAGGGAATTTACGACCTTGCAAAGGGAGACAGCAAGTGATAAATACCACACTATCAGTTGTTCAGGTAAGTAATATGTGCTCTTGTAAAATCTGTACTGAAAGCTGAGTAATTTATGTAGTAAAAGAAGTCTGGCTTCTTTAACCTCTCATGCTAATTTACTTTAAGATAACATGAGGATAGACTTGTGTACCACCCTCTCCCGGTATTTTTAATTGCTACGTCCTCTCTCTTTCATTAGTGTATCCCATTTCTTTCATTTATCATGTAAAAGGAGCAAATGTTATTTCACCTTTAAAACTGAAATCCTTCTTCCTGATACAGCCTGATGGTTTACAACCTCTCTCTACCTCTCTCTCTCTCTTTTTTTTTCTTTTTTTTTTTTTTTTTTTTTTTTTAAGGGAAAAAAAGAGGAAATTGCTTTTCTGGCCACTGGCCATGCCAAAGTTGAAAACATGTCTTTTAGTACAGGTAAAGCGTCCTAATGAATGACTTGCTTTTGAAAGAACAAGAGACAATCCTTGCAGTCATTCAGTACAAGCACTAACACACACATACACACAATAGAATAAAAAGAAAACTTCCTATGTGTACTGCAGTACATCTCATTCTTTGGTTTCAGCCAACCAGTTTTCTGACTCTGGTTCACTAAAAGGAGAAAACTCTGAGGTCCAAACTACATTCATTTGACTTGTGAATATCAGGAATGTCCCTGGGTATTGTTTAGAACTGAGGCCTTCAGTGAATGGGTCATCTCTGAGCTCTTGTTTTTCTTGTGATTTAAAAGCTTGGGAAAATGGAAATTCTTACGTTCCTGTAGCCACTTCTAACTCTGAAAAGGTTATTTATCTATTTAAGCAAAGCAAGTCTAGCTTAATAAAATGCATTATCATTATCATGCAATATCATGCCAAGATTCTTGGATCAACACATGTACAACTACACATTACCTACACTACAGGCACTACAGAGGATACATGCACTTCTGTCTGTTTAGAAACATAATTGTCCTTTTCAGCTGTCAGGATTTTATCACCAAATAATAATGACTAGTACTGCATGTACATGCAGTCCAGCCATTTAGCATTTTGTGTTACAAAGCTATTAACGCCAAAATGCTTGGAAAAACAAGACCTGCTTCTAAGCACATTCCACCATAGCAGCCCTTTACCAGAAGAAACTGCACCGAGTATTCACAAACCAAATTCTGCAGCTGGTTATGGCATGCAGAGCTCTTTGCAGCCATCATCCCTGGTGTCCGTGCTGGATCTGCCACCCATCTCTCAGCCAGTATTCTCACTCATCCTGCTACACTGAAAATAAGCATTAATAGAATTATCAGTCTGCAGGACTAATGATGACATAGACTATTTCATGTCAAACATAAAATTTGATGGAGCTCAGAAATGCTCATACATGAAGTCCCTCATCTCTAAGTCTGACAAGGACATCTCTGATATCCTACAACATATCAAACATCATTTTGCCTGTGTTAAACAACCAGCTTATACCCCAGTTGGTATCTGCAAAGAAATCTGTGGAGGACTCAGAATCAAGTTTCAAATAAGCATACATTGATCAGCTGTACAGTACTTGAGACTCTACTGACAAATTCTCAAGATGTGTACTAATTGTAAATGAAGTTGAATATTTTGTTCGACAACATCTGGACACAATTAACTGACTACCACCTGCAGCTGAATCTCAGCCCTAGGGTGTTTCTTTGCTATCTACTGTGCCTCTGAGCTATATCCTTGTCCCTAGATGTGGAAGCCAGAGACCACTGGCTGGATACTTTCCCCCTTTCTAAGTATTCCCATGTGAAAGTCAGCTACACACTCCTAAATATTAAAGAAATAATTCTTTGAGGATTCTTATTGCTCTTAAGACCCAAGACACACCAGTGAAGTAGTTCTGCAGCCACTGCTGCAGGACTTGTACTGTAGGATGTCTGATCTGTTGAACAGATAATACTGCATCCACAGGAATAGAAGCTCATACTGCAAGATGATGCTTGGTATCTTGTCCTTCCACCTTCTGCCTGAAGAAGTTCCATGAGTCCTAGTACTCAGCTTTCTGTTCAAGGCCTTCCATTCTTGTACAGAGAGTGCTAATATTTATCTGACACATAACAGACTGAAGCAGCAAGTGATAGTTGAAACAGTTATCCTGGAAGTGAATAGTGTGCTGAACCTCTTAATATTTCTCTAACACAAGCTAGAAATTATCTCTGCTTCCTTCCATCTCATGTAGTATCAGGGAAAGCTGACATGGCATTTAATTAGTTTGGGATTTATCAATAGTCCTTTAAAAGATAAGATGTGCCTAAAATAATGTATAGGTAGATAAGCCTGCTCTGAACCGCTCCTGTAATTTTAAACTGCAGATATGGTCAGGAAGAAATTCAACCAGTAGAAAAAGATTAGACAGCTTTGAAAGGTGTGCCCTTAAGCATGTGTAAATACAACGGTCTCTGACTACTGAGATAACACCAGTGAAAGTACCTAAGGCAGGTGCCATCCAATTCTTCTGTCACATAGTGAAAGGGGGAAAACTCTCAGAATTTGAGAGCCAGAACAGTGACTCTGGCTCAACTGCTACTTAAATTGGTCTTGCAAGAGGAACATTCTTCTTTTTGGGCCATTTATGGCATACTGTTAGAGAGGAGGAACTACTTTTCTCTTTTTTCCTTTTGGTTTTCTTTGTATTTTTTTTTTCTTTTATTCCTACTTCTCTTTTTTTCTGAAATATCTATATAAAACAAGAGTTGATCAAATAGCAAATACAGAGGGTGAATTATTTATGTTGTCATCCTTATACATCATAGAAAAAAACTACATTAACTGATTAAGCACATTTTAAAGAAATAATATAAAGGATTTTATCTGCTTATTAAATTGTGCTGTTAAAAGGTAGGACTTACCAAAGTTTTGTTTGTAATACACAGGAAGACAGTATAATTCAGTTAGCACTCAAATAAAGAGTTAAAACTGAATAACAACTGTAGGAAATTTATGCATCATTTGTCATCCCCTCAGGACTGATACATCTTGTCTACCTGTCAAAAGAGGGTAAACTCTGTCACAGTAAACAAGATATGTTTCTGAGGAAATGGGTTTTTTTGAATGTGTGGATAGTGAAAGAAAATATCGATAGTAGCTGCCATACATTTGTTTTGTAAAAAAAAAAAAAAAAACCAAAAAGCAAACAAACAAACAGACAAACAAGGTGATATACATAAAATCAAGATATTCTTGTTTCTCTCTCCTTATCATTCTTTTCTCACTCTAAGGACAAAATTTCCTAATGGCATGTGATTGAATCAAAAAGACTGATAAGGAGTAAAGCTGGTGTAGGACGCCCCAGCCCACTCTGTGTTCTCCTCACATAGCATCCCATAACATAGCATCCCAAAACATAGCATCCCATGTCTGTAGCAGGACATGTTTTCTTTCTACAAACTAAAAGGTAGAATTCAGTAATTTTTCCATATTTTCAGATTTCTGATCATCTAATGGGAGTGGCAGCATAGAACAAGACACTTAACATTTGGAAGAATTTTGCACTTCTCATGCAAGGCTGACTATTACATCCTCAAGTCCAGCTCATCCTAGGCACATGGTTTCTGGGGCATTTTTACATCCCAAAGATGCATTAGGCTTATAGTGCTTAGGCTGCAAACACAGCCTATCCTGTGAGATAAGGATATGTCACAAAAACTGTAGGTTTGGATGATGACATTTTTCTTCTAAAGGAGGAGATAGAAAGGAGACAGATCAGAAACAGGGACCAAAGGATATTACATTTGGAAGGAGCAAATATTGAAGCAACAGACAGAATGAAATTCAGATGGTCACATTACTCAAGAATGAGTTAGGCACAGCATTCTACAAAAATGACAATAGAAATCTTTCTCCACCAAGTATTTGTTTTATGCAATGTGATTGAGACATTTCAAAATGTCTTTAGGGCATTATAAAATGTCTTTAGAAACATATGGTCACTTTTGTCATGTCCTTCCTATAAAACCAAGCTATCTTTGTACGAAGACTGTTACTTTTAAGGTTTTGGACCAACAGAAAGATGAAGATAGCTGTTTTCTTAAAATCTTTTTAAGGAATTTTTAATATTTTTTTTCTAATCTGTTAGAATATCATAATATATCAAGATGCTATTCACCCCATGGGAAAAAAAACCTTAAACTAAAAAAAACTAGCACTTCCTCAACAGAAGAAGTTCCTTCTCCTAAGAAAATCTTAGGTTCTTTGTTCAAGATAATGTGTTTAAATAATGTCACAGTATTATTATTTATGAACAATGCTGTGGTTAATAGCCCAAATCAGAAGCTGTCCCCTTAGCAGACCACTTAAGGTCATGCTTTGATCTTGTCTACTTTAATGATACTTAAAAACTGATTCAGCATTTTGCTGAACTGAAGTCTTTTACAACAATTTTTTTTAAAGTTTCCATTAAAAATTTCTCTCATTACTCTGCAGTTGTGTTCATGTTCATTTGGGAACCTAAGATTAAAGCCTGAAAGCTGCATTAAAGAAAGGCACAATTTTATTTGAATTTTGCTTAGCTTTCTGAACTATTTTTTTCTGTCAAAAATTTAGCATATTCACACTGCCAATCTGACCAGAGTGACCAGAAAACCTTGCTACTCAAATACTTGTGAATTTATATGAAATTCATCGATGACAGAGGCCTTTGACTAAACAGCACTATTTTCTTTTATTAAAGAGAGGGATAGATGGCACTCAGAAATGCTATTTAAAGCATGTAGATAAATTTTCTCCTTTTAGCATGTTCCTTCCTTCTTAGACATATCTTATATTCAGATGCATCTGGAGATATATTTTATGTGAAAGATATGCATCATTTTGACAGATACTTAGTAAGGAAAGTATACATACCATTTATACAGTAAACCATGAGAGACAAATCTGTAAGAGCTACAGGTTCATAAGTTCATGAGAAATGTTTTATTACACTAACACACTTGCTTTAAGTCTGTCTAAAATTTCAAGGCACCAGACTTCTGTACTAAGCGAAAGCTCCTTCATGGTTTACAAATAATGGCAAATCCATGTCGGATATGATTGCTGTAATGCAGAGAAAGAGGAAGGAAGACTATTCTGGTACACAAAGAGTTGGAACAAAACACATTTACCAACCAGAAACTCAATCCTCAACAGGGTTAGATTATGCAGTCCAGATACTACTTAAATGAGATAAATCAATTTAGTGGAATTTCTATTGTTTGTATCCCTTTTCAAACCAAGCTAGTACATTAACAGGGCTTTCTTCTTCTAGTCTATTTCTGTATATCATAAACTATTAATGGATATTGTAAAATTCAGCTATCCATTAAGACCAGTATAAAACACCATTGCAGATTCTGATATTCACATGCAGAGTCCCAGATAAAACTACATCAGCATTCTTCCAGCTAGTGTAGCTTAAAAAACACCCAGAGCTTTCGGAATTCATTACTTCCTCTCTCAGCATTCAGATGTTGACTTATGCCCTTTTTCAAGCTCTCAGCCTCACCCATCCTCTTCCCCTTCTCTTTTCCTTCCCCTTCTCTTTTTCTTCCCCTTCTCTCTTTCCGTCACATGCATCAGCACACACACTTGGATGGAGAAACACACTTGCACATGCTCTTGGTGATTTAAACACAAGATTTTTTTAACACTCCTTTTAACACCACTACTATCCCCTTTAATTTTCAGAAATCCAGGCAAGAACACAATTGCAACAATCCCCCTGCAAACAATTTCGGTTCAAACATGCAATGATTTTTTAGATAAAACATGCAGATAAAATTGTCACTTTATTTTGGGCGTTATTTCAGACTTCTCTGACTGAAGTTTATCAGCATACCATTATTCTACTAACAAAGTATTTTCCATGCCTTTGTGTTTGCGTGTTGATGGAGAAATACTAATTTTAAATAAAAGTGTACAAAGCCTGAATATACTGTACTACATCCTTATCTGCAGAAACGTTTGGACTATAAGGGATGTATTAACCTAATTAAAAGATACTGTCTGTTGTAGTGCTTATAAGAAAAAGGGACTGGACTCTGATCCAGAAAGTTTTCTTGGTCTCATGTTGCTCCAGTTTTTAGGAGACTGATCTCTTTGGGCTGTGAGGGACAATCAAAATATCAAATTGAAAGTATATTGATAGCAAAATGCCATCAGGAAATAACATTGGCCCATTTCATGATGAGCTTGATCACCTCACAAACAGGAACTAAGTCAAGGCAGAGAGGTTTAATGCTTTCCTTGCTTTGGACTTCAACACTGATGATGAGCTTTGGGACCCCAAATAAGCCCTGAACTGACCAGCTATGACTGAGAGAATGAGAAACTCCCAACCAAGACCCAAAATCGGGTTGGATTTGCTGCTCCAGCAGGTTCCCTGTAAGTCTATGAGGCCAGGTGAAGTTCATCCCAGGATACTCAAAGATCTGGCAGATGTCATTGTGAAACTTCTCTCAATGGGTTTTTCAAGAGTGTAAGGGGTCTAAATGGTCCCAGGTGATTAAAAGCTGGCAAATATCCCAATCTTCAATAAGGGCAAATAGGGTGACCAGGGCCACCACAGGCCTGTCAGTCTTCATTCAGTGCTTGGCAGAATAATGAAGAATATTATTCTGTGAGTTCTGGAAAGCCTGAAAGCCTATGCAGGCATTGTTCACATGTTCACCATGGGAAAGCCCTGCTTGTGGAGGCATTATTCACATGCTCACCGTGGGTAAACCCTGCTTGACACACTCAATTTCCTTTCTTTGCCCAATCTCCTTTCCTTCTACATCTATTAGCTTGGGTGCTTCATCATCTTCCTAGCCTTTAAGCAATAGCTTCTTAATTACCAAATTTCTGTGTCCACCCCTCACACCTTAAGCAGTGAATTTTCAGTGTGGAACTCAAGAGCTGCCTCCCTCCTGTCAGTTACATCAATATGCCATGTTGAACACCATGTGTTGCATTAGTAGGAGACACTGCAAAATGTGCTGTGTTTTATGTTTGTACTGTATGCATGTAGTTTCCCTTTACACTCCAAAGCTCAGTGTCATTTTGTTCTTCACTGGAGAGGATAATATGGCTGGTTGCCATCTTTGGGATGAGGTCCACATCATTTGCTGTAAGTGAAGGATTAGCACATGGCATCAATCCATATTTAGTTAAGGATTTGGGATGTCACTGCCTTTAGCTTCTTCTACCACAAACTCTCTGACAAAATCCTATTTAATGCCTTGTATTAATTTAGCTTCTTTAAAGTTTCACCAGTATGATTGTGAGCAATTTCTGCCTGAAGTAGCAAATGTACCAGTGCAGATATTCTGCTTTCCGCTCTTCCATGCCTGTATTCAAATCCCTTATATAAATATGCCCACACCTAAATCTGTCCCATCTTGTTGATCTGCAAGTAAAATTCACACGCTGACTTGTGTAAATGCAAACCAACCATGAAAGCAATTTGTTCATGAGTCACACAGCCCTGAAAACATTGAGGTAACTGCAAAACCATCCCTTGTTAGATTAAAGGTAGGGTATTAAATCCTGATATCATCCTGAATTAAGCTTGAAAATAAAATTCTGAAGGGTTTTGTTCCTTTTTGGAAGTTTTTAAGCACTGACTAAATGGTTCATCTTGTGACTATAAAAAAGAGATAAATGTAGTTCTTATTTCATCAGCTATTATAAATAGTTAGGTCTCTTGCTGTACAATGGCAAATGTGATCACTGAGATCAGCAATAGAAGAACTATGATCAGCTAGGACCAAAATGCAACTTCTGAAGATATCCCATCAAATCCATCAGAACAAATCTGTACCTTGTTTACTATTTTTGGGGTCTCCTTTCTTCTGGCATTAATGCTTGTTGACTGACCCTTGCCATTAATGTTGATCTACTATGGAAAGAAGTAAAAAGCATGGAACTCAAACTTCAGTATGCAAATTGACCCAGTAGGCTTTAAGTTGCCCAGAAAATAAAAAGTAGCTTAGGGGTTTTTTTTTAATTTCCTTAACAAAGGCTTTGCACTCAGACAGCCATATCTGAGTTCATTCTTCCAGAAGCTTGTTTGGGTTCTTTTTTTTTCTTTTTTTTTCTTTTTTTTTTTTTTTAAGTAATCAGAATAAGAAAGTTTTGAATAAGTATTTGAAGAAAGATGACTGAGGCTTTGTAGGTGATTGAAGAGAGCATTTTTCCAACTACCAGGAGCAGCAGGGGAAAAACATAGAAACGCTTCCTTGCAATTGTACCTAATACAGGGAAAGTTTTAGTGTTGTCACCAACGGGAGAAAAAAATCTATGTCCAGATACTAAGAGAGATAAAGACAATTAGGGAGACAAGGCTGTGAGACACTTTTATTGAAGAGTAAGACTTTGCATTTAACATGATACAGGAGGTAGAAACAGTGATAATATGGCTAAGCCAACCACAGCCTAGAAACAATATCTTTGGTCAACCCTTAAAATAAAATACCCGAAATATGTCTGCATATAATTTACAAATTTTATCACTGCCACAGTGATACACTGGAGCATTATATAGCCATACATGTGGAAGAGGCAAATACTTTTACTAAAGCACTGAGTAAAAATATGGTCGTTTCAGTGAACTGCGTAGGACTACACAACATTACATGTGTTTGCACATCTGTTTTTGAGTATTTATAAGACAGGACAAAGTATGGTTCTGCTCAGAGTCTGTATTCAAGAATTCTGGTTATGGAAGAGGTTATTCTTGTGCAAGTTTAGGCAATGTATGAAATAATGTTCATAGGTCCTTATAATCAGTGTCAGGGGTTTTTTTCTGAACATGTTACACTGATACCATTGTATGATAAATATAATTCCTAACAACAGCATAGGTACTCTTTAATGAATCCCACCTTTCCAGACTTATCCTATGTAAAATAACTGCATATGATGTAGAAAGATCTTCCTTTGCATACCCATGGTATTGCAAGAATCTGGTACATTATGCTTCATTACATTTAAGCCAGATAGTCAGAAGTAGCCAGAATTTTCATTTGGATACTATCCAACCATTGTTAATCATAAAAGGCATGGTACAAGTTGGCATTCATATATGTGAATAATGGAAGACTTCTTTAATTATGCACAAAAATCCTAAATTAACTAGTTTTGTCTCCTTATAAAGTGCCCCTTCTCCATCTGTTTCAACTCCCATTGAAGTCAAAGGAAAGTCTCCCATTGATTTCAGTTGAGGTCAGCTGAGTTTTATGAAATTCTTTTGCATGATGGCTCACTACTTCCTTGAAGCCTGTTGCAAATTTGTTTGACAGGCAAAGTGCTTGCCTCACAGCCTGTAATTCTACAAAGCTGTGCTGAGGACTCTTACTTACCTAACACCAAAAAAAAAAAAAAATAGAATTACTTTAGAAAACATTTTGTAGATGCCCAAAAATTAGAATTAAGGACCCAATAAAATGCCTTACACATCTGATGTCTTACATGAAACTGGAAAGAACCATTTAACACTTTTAAAGCAGAGGCATGTGAAAAATGCTTCTTTGAAAGCCTCTTCCCTTCTAATAAGCCAATACTATGCCATTGTTAAAAGCTGAGCTAAGAATTTTGAGAAATGCCAGTAAAATAAGTCATAGAAAGATCCTTTTCTGCAGTTAACATATTATTGCAAGCCTTAGTATTAGTGCTATATCAGGGTTCTTTGAATTCATTACAGAGTAAACACATTAAATATCTTCAAACATACATGGAATAAAATATTTAATTAAGTTCAAATGTCCTAAATGAACTGTGTTTGTACCTTTTCTGTCTGATTCAATCCAAATCCAAAGTTTAAGTATTATCAGCGATGGATGTAAACTTCATACTATATGAGACAGGTTTAAGTAGATGTAGAAATAGGCCAGGTAGATGTAGAAATAGTTTTAAAAACTTTATAAAAAGCTTTATATGGCTTTGACAAACTATCACTTCATAGTATATTCAAGAATTAAATAGGCTACTGTTTTCTTCCAGAATGGACATACTGTTTCTAACACTTAATTTTAAATGTGTTTTGCCTTCTGGGTTGACCAAGAAGTTGTCTTTATTCTCTCCTCCCCTTTTCATCTATATGGGAAGTGCATAGCACACTTCTTTAGGCACTTTTGTTGGCAGCAGGGACAGTGGTATTGAGAGGACCCTCAGCAAGTCTGCCAATGACAGCAAGCTGTGCAGTGCAGCCGGCACGCTGGAGGGAAGCAAGGCCACCCAGAAGGACCCTGACAGCCTTGAGTGGTGGGCTCAGGCAAATCTCATGAGGTTCAATGACACCAAGTGCAGGGTCTTGCACATGGGTTGGAGCAATCCCAGGCACAAGTATAGGTTTGGCAGAGAATGGATTGAGAACAGCCCTGGGGATAAACTCATGGAAACAAAAAGTTTGTAATGAGCTGGCAATGTGCATTTACTCCCCAGAAAGCAAATTTATCTTGAGCTGCACCCAAAAAGGCATGGCCAACAGGTTAAGGAAGGTGATTTTGCCCCTCTGTTCCGGTCTTGTGAGATGTCACCTGAAGTACAGCATCCACTTCTGGGTTCTCCAGCATAAGAAGAACATGGACGTGCTGGAGTGAGTCAGGAACAGGAAGACAAAGATGTCCAGAGGGTGCAAGCACCTCTCTGGTGAAGACAGGCTGAGAGAGTTGGAGTTTTCAGGCTGAAGAAGAGAAGGCTTCACCAAAATCTTGTTGCAGCCTTCCAGCACCTGAGAGGAACTTAGAGGAAAGCTGGAGAGGGTCTATAGAGGGAGCACACAGCAATAATTAGAAGGTAATAGCTTCAAATTGAGATAGGGTATTGTTAGATTAGATATTAGGAAGAAATTCTTTGCTGTGAAGACGACAAGGTTTCTACTCTAAGGAAAGTAATTGCAGAGAAAAAATTGAACATTGTGTCCCTAACCTCTGATTCCAAGGACAACAGCAGACAATTCACATGATCATACTTCCACTTCACAGTTCTGAAAATGGGCAGAATAAACCCTGCTTCCAACAGATTCTCTCTATGTTTTTAATTCACCTGATATGTTTAGAGCAAAGAGCATAGAGTCTGGTCTTTCTACCTAATGAAGTGCTGACATTACCTGTAAGAAGTGCAGCACTAATTGTGTCGATGACAATGATCATGACTGGTGAACATATGGAAAAACAATCCAGCCTGACTTTCTCCTTGACCTCAGATCTGTCTTATCACAGTGATGCTACTTCATGATCTGTACTGAGGTGGAGCTGGCCACTACCTCTGAGTCTGTCCTGCTCACCTTGCTGCTCCATGGGTCTGGGCACTGGTCGATTGTATTGCTCCCTTTGGATCCTAACTTTTAAGGAACTGCTGGCTGTCAGTGAAAGCTTGTTTGTTGGAGTTGAGAATAAGTTCAACCTTTATGTTAGAACCAACAATTAAGAGAAAGAATTGTTAAGTTGTATTTGTGGAAAAATTATGGAAGAGCAAAAATGAAGCTAGTGGGTAGCACAATTTGTTTATTGAACATTTACTAACTTTGAATTAGCAACTTTAAACTGATTGTGGAGCTTCACTTCAGGTTTTCAATACAGAAAGAAAAAACCTTTGTTTTGTGAACCTAACAGAATAAATATGGTTGTGGTGTGCATTGATGTAGCATTGCTATCCTGATGCCTTCTTATTCCCTCTGTATGACACTCAATAAAAACTATACTTAGGCATATAAAAATATGTTATGTTTTATTTCAGAATTTGCATGTTCTTGTGTTTCATGAGCACAATTGTTTTTTCCTTTTTAAATTTTTAATTGAACCCTTGACTATAAAAATAAAAGAGCAAAGAAAGGCATAACATTTATGACTTGCAGACAAATTCTCTAAAGTCTTGATCTCTCTCAAAGAGGCAATGATATCAAGATCGCCTTAAACTCTCCAGAAAGTTTCCAGTGACAAAGAAAATTAATTAAGTTCTCTTCCTACGACAAGAATATAAATAGTGTGGAAGCATCTGCAGATATTTTCCAGCTGCTAAGCTTTACAAGTATTTCACAACCTTGGAAGAAGAAGTTCTTGTTATCTAAACAACAGTGTTATTAGAGATGATTAATCTTATCCTTGTTGTTCAACCAAACTATAGAGGGATTTTTTTCCTCCTACTTCCAGGCAATACTGCACACAATATAGAATGCACATGAAAACAGCCTGCAAATGACTTCTTGCTATATAGGTCATTAATACTCTAGCAGAAACCTTTGTAGATGAGATAAATGTTGGTGTTAGTTATACATTGTTTCATTCCTACTGAAAACTATGCCTTGAGTCTCTGTAAGTCTTTTACTTTATTATTGAAATATAAACCAAATTGGATGTAGCCAGAGCCAGGGAATCACTTATGGTGGGACAATTTATTAGCCAAATCTTAGGTTTTTCTATAAAGCAGACATGGAAATTAGTCACAGCATCCTTGACTCAGTCAAACTCTTTATTCAGTGGAGTCCCACAAATGGAGCACCTTCTCCAGGATGTATTTGGTCCAGAATCAGAGATGGCTGAAGCCAGGTGAGGCTAGTCCTTACTGTGGTGTCACCCAACAGGTGCTGCACACACTGCTTCTGCATCACACTGGCATTTACAATGAAAATGTGCTTCTTTCTCCAACTTTTAAAATGGAATTCTTTGAACTGTGACATGGATTCTAAATTGCTTATGGTTTTGTATTTATAGAAAAGTTATTAATACTGAGAAAGGGAGTACGGATGACCATCAGTATGTTTGATCACCGTGGATCACAAGAAGTCATCTTGTTCATAAAAATCCTTTTTCTGGTTTTCAGATTATTGCTCCCACACTAAATTCTAATCAAGGAAGTCTTTTCATAGAAGAACTGTACAGGACTTGACCACATGCTTGATGCACGCAGCTAATGAATGCCAGTTTCCTGAAATATGTCTTCTAGCCTGAATTTGTACAAAACTTTGGCATAAGGAATACATGTTATATTTTTAATTATTCTGAAATTATAGTTCTTGGGTTTGGAGAATAAAAAGAATACTACTGAGATAGACTGCAAAATCTTTATTTAAAATCAATTGACACAGTTTTCCTCTTTTCTCTCCTCAAAAATGAGCTACAGTAACTGTTAATTTCCCACCAATATATTACGTGTCTTGAAGCATTTTCAATAAAGAAAATTAACTAAAACACAGGTCTACATTATGTCTATCAGGTAAACATTAGGTAACCCTTGTTTTTAGGGCCACTCTATTTTGACTTTCTGCAAATTTCACATAAGTTCAGCTTATCTGAAAAGTAGCTGTAAGGAAAATATCTGATTCTTCTATAAAAGATAAATAGGAATTAGCTTACCAGCAGTTGCCACTGGTTTTTGCTAAACAAAAGAAAAAAAAAATTACAAGGGAACATAGTTTCTGACCTTCATTAGTATTTCTTTTAGCAACAACTAAAAAGTTTTTAAAATTTTTCCTTCCTTGGTATTTCCTAGTCACTTTAGCAAAAACAAAACCACCCCTTCACAGCAAACAAGGGAGGATAGATAGTACTACGGAGGAAGGGCTGTAGTCACACACAGTGATTAGCAAATGGGCTGTGTTTAAAGGAGACAGGGTTATGATTTCACAGAAAAATTGAAAAGTGCAAAATGTTGTGTGTCTAAAATTAATAAAACTTCCATTTTATTTTTTTAAAATATTGTCTCTGGTCAATATTGGTTTCTGCTGTTGCAAATAAAGTTTGTAATTTATGATTTTTACAATATTACAAATATACCACATACTTAGGGACCAAATTTGCAGAGTAGTTCTTTTAGATTTCCTCATGGAGGAAAAAAAATCCAACATCAAACTAACAACCACCCCCTCTCCAAAAAACCCTACCCTCTTGTTCTCATAAATACGTTTACTGAGGGAAGTGAAAAAGTCTTACTTCTTAACATTTTTATTTCCTTTAAGAATTTCAGAATGATAATGCAACAAAAAAATCACCAGAATTAACTTATCAAGCTTCTTGAGACCTCCTCTTATATAAGGTAATCCTTTCAAATGGAGTAATATCTCAGCAACCCTATATTAAAATCCCTCCTCCAATGGTTTTTTATTCCTATAAACACACTGCATCCTGAAACTGAAATCATCATGATGAAATCAGCATGATACAGGTCTAGAGTAGAGAGTCCCGAAAGACAGGACAGGACTATCGTCAGCTCACACCAACAATTAACTGTGTGCCAAGATGTCCTCTAGCCCTGAGATCCACTGATGTGGAACTGTCCAAATCTGTTACATTCTCTTTCTGAAACATCATGGCCACAGCCAGGCTGACAATTGGAAATGGTCCCTCATCTATGAGAGTACCTATTCCTAAGCCTGGGAAATGGGAGATTGAGAGCTGCTCTGCCAAAACCATGAGAGGGAATGCAGCTTAAAAGAAGTGCTGAAAAGAAGAGTGCCTAGGAAAATTCTGTTACTACATTATTCCTCATCAATTCATTATGTCCTTTATAATTATAACACGCAATAACTATCAAGTCCCTGAGAAATGCTAAGAAACAGGCAAGAGAGAGGTAATATTAAGGCTTTTACACATACAGACTGGTGATGGACATTCACATTAAGAAATGTTTCCTGTAAGGCCTCAAAACCAACAGTCTCAGGGCAGCTATAACACCATATTTAGAAACACAGCTCTTTTGTGTTAAACATTCTTGACAAGGCCATTTCCTTCTCTGTACATGAGGCTTTAATAATATGGGAGCGATAATAAAAAGATACACTCATTTTGCATAACATCAGTAAACAAAGATTATTATTATTTGTACTTTAAGCTCATATGTAGAAACCAAGGCTGCTTTCACCAGGGTCAGTGAGAATTTCATCAGGACTGATGTTCATACTCAAGAAGAAGTACTCTGGCATGAGCAGCTAAAATCCATCAGATATTTTGCTGCCCCCCAAAATGGAACTGAAGTATCAGTTTGGATATTTCATTTGTACCAGCACTAGCCTGTGGTTGGTGGAACAGCAGCCACAGCATGAGATGACACTGTTGAAAAAAACAATAACATAAAAATAATATTAAGCATCACTAGATAATTAATCTAACACAGTTGATTGCACATTCTGGAGCCACATAATTCTGGAACACAAAGGATATCAAGATCACAACTTTTATATCTTAAAGACACTTATGGAATCGCCTCTCATTTTCACTTTGGTCTTTTCTAAATGTCATATTTTCAAAACTCAATTTTAGCAAAATAATATAAGCAATTTTAAACAAATTATATCATTTTATTGGCATTTGACCAATTAAAGTACATTTATAATCAATGTTGCAAAAAGAGCTTTAAGTAAAATGACATATCTCCAAACAATAATTTTTTAATCCTTGGTTTTAAAATATTTACTACATAAATGATAAGCAGGGTCAAAGCAAATCGCACTTTATAAACTCAAGTTTAAGACATCAAAACAAAAATTCATAAACCCAGTATAAATGAAAATGCTTAACTTCAGTTTGCTCCATCCCTGGTCAACCCTATGGAGATAAGAAGGGAACACTGCAATTTTAATTGGTCCAATAAAGTCGGCTTGTGTTATGGTAAAGGAACATAAAAACTAGATCAAAGCCAACCTACCTAACTGGGCCTGTCAACACCCACACTGAGACAACAGCAGCAGCCCCTGCAGCACAGCAGTCAACACCAGGAATGCAGGCTGCCATTTGCAAGGCAATCTTTAAGCACTTCTGTTTATTGGTTTGCAAAGACCTTCCTCAGCTCAAGTTACATCAATGTTAACCACTCTTTACAGACAGGAAAAAGCAGAATGTATGGAAAGAGCAGAGAGAAAAACAAATACCATTCCTTTCCTTGTGTGTAAATGTTGAAATGGAGTTTCCAACTTTCTTTGCCATAAATTCTTTCTTTCATTTTTTAATCAAGTTCTGAAGGATTTTATTACACTTTGTGCTTTCTGCTGGTTCTGTCTTGTTTTACAATTATTTAGAAGTGAAAGTTAAAAACCAAGTAAGATGGCAATATATCCCTGGCAGGTAAGTAGGAAAAGGAGTGTATTTGAACACCACAAATGTTTCCTTCATTGTGAAATAAAGAGAAAGGTTTGTACATGATGTACCTCTTCATGTCTTTCAGTGAGGTCATCTCTTTATTTCCTGAGTCTCTTTTCTAAGAACAAATTTGGCTCTGAACTTGGAAGTTGACCTGCTTGTAGACTGCAGAGATACTCTGAACCAGCTCTGGAAATCTCCCTGCTGCAAGAGTCTCTGTGCCCACATACCTAAAGAATTTGTAGAATCCCTGTGCCCAAAGCATGACAGGACCTCATAACACTAATATAGAAGTACTGCAGTTTTCATTTTACTGGTGGGCAAAATATTTTCACAGAAGCCACTTTCTCTTTGGTCAGGTAGGAATTCTGCAATAGAGCAGTGAAGCAAAGCTAAACTGGGAACGTCCCAGGTGAGCAATTTTGATAATGAATTTGTAAAAATGGCTGAACCAGCTATCTTGTGTGCACTCAACATAGATTAGCTGCTTGGAACCTGTCTTCCATGTGGCAGAACTAAGTCCAGCTTAAGATGTGAGGGATGCAGCCAAACTTCTAAGGCTTTGTCTCTACTGGTAAATAAAGCCAGGCCAGAAACCAGCTTCAAACATTGGACCCATTATTCCTCATCAATTCATTAAAGCCTTGCTCCTACATCTGTTTTGGACTATTCATAGCAGCTTCCTAAATAATATTTCTTCCCCCAGGAGAACAATCCACAGCTGTCTTTGACTTAACATTTAGACAAAGCCTCGGTGACCAGTTCCAGCTTGATAAAAAGCTTTCCACTCTGTAAGATAATAATGACACAATTTTGAGGATTGTCTCCTCCCTGTCCTAAAGTCCCCAAATACAACAAAATGCTTGACTGTATTATAAGCTCCATCAGTATTAAATGAGTCTCCTTGAAGACTTCTCACCTACAAATGTATACATTTCTCTGCTGCAAAATACATTTAGTTGTATCCCCTTAACAAAAAATTAACAGTCACATTCCAAAACTCTTCTTATATGGTTTTAGCAGTCATGCCCCATACTTGATTGCTGTTCAACTGCTTTAAGCAGCTGTAGCATGATTATCAAGGAGCCCTTTCCAGTCCCCAATCCTGAAAGGCTGCAGCCTACAGGTATACAATCCCCACATGCCGGTTTCCTTGCAAAGCAAAGCTTTGCAGTCTTGGTAGGAGCAAGAGCAAATTCTAATCAAAGGACAGCCTGGGTCCTTTGGTAGGTTAGGACTTCAGCCTGCACCAAAGCATTCAAAAGAAAGGAAGAGTGAATGCAGCCTTAGAAATCTCAAAATATGGCAAAGTCTGGTAAAGCAACCACAAGGAGAAGAAATAAGCTCTTGTTTTGTGTGAGAAACTAGGTCTTATTTGTAGAACACACGTTTATTTCTATTTCAGAGGCAGTTTGTGCAGTGCACTCAGAGCTCCAGATTAGCTCCTTTTAGAAACAAAGACTGTGCTTGTTATCTGTTTCTTCTTTGGTCTGGCATCACTGTGATTATTTTAAAATTATTATCTTAATGATTACAGTAGTAGCCAAGCCTCCATCATAATACAACGACATCAAATGAGAACAATAAGAAAAATCCAGAAGAGTGAGTGAAGCATACAAGTATCTTTCTGGTTTGTTTTGAAATAGCACCATTATCCAAGCATTGAGAATCTACAAGGCGAAACTACGAAAAGGATAGAACAACAGGACAGCCATGGTGTTTGGAATTACCAAATGCAGGACAAAAAAAAAAACACATGGAGCAAAGGGAACTAAACACAGATGAACATAATGCAAAACCAAAACTTGTGAATAAGTTGTTCCAGTGTGCAGAGTCCTAAGTGCTTTAGCCAGCTTCAGCTAAAGTACACAAACAGAGCAGTCATTGGAGTTCTTCAACATTCAAGCCACTTGGAAAAACATAAGCAGCTATAAATCAAACAAGCCACGTGCTTGTGGGCATATTTCACATAGAGGGTGCATTGAGATAGACTTGCAAGAACATGATTACAATAGCCAAGATACTGAGCTTTTTTTTTTTTTTTTAATGTTTGGAAAGCACCTAGAACTTTTCAATTGCTACCCAAAAACATAATTACAATAATAACTAAAAAATGTCTAAAGACTAAAAATGAATGCCAAGATAAAAACAATAGGAAAAAAAAATCAGGGTTAGGAGACATGAGGCACTGGTCATTGCACATGAGTATGTAATGCTGGAACACACTCAAAATCAAATCAAATTTTTATTTCTACCCTTCAGTTACATTGGTACATATATACCGAACAAACAGTGACAGGCTCATTTCCACTTCTAGGTTGTGAGTGTTGATAGCTGTACGATTCTGATGGATAATTGTAGATATAGGATAAGAAAGCAGGGGAAAATAATTACTAGATGAAATTACATGGTAGTCCCCAGAATAGTATATTGACCTGAAAGGAAAACTTGGCAGGGCACATTCTCATAACTGTGAAAACAAGGCAGATATCAGCAGACTCTGCTATTGTGGTACTGCCTAAAAGAAAAGGCTACACTGCAATGATTAGGTTCAAAACCAGAGGGACAAATGAAAGAGATACAGGTATTAAAAAGATAATATAATCATTCAAAGCTGTGTTAAACTCTATTTTCTCCATTGTCCATAAAGTGATTAAATCTTCCCAGACACAGCAAAGAAAACCTTCCGGGAATTAAAAGTGAGAAAAGTGCTGTTCTGATTCACAAATGTCCTTTCTACCTACCACCTGAGCTTTGCTTCTAACCCCAGCCTAAACTAAAGGGCTGCAAATAATACATGTAGAGGCAACTTTCACTCTAGCACCAAGTACAAATCTCAGCTAATTTGTTACAAAATATTATGCTCTTATCACTTACATTTTTGCACAACAGTGTGCCATTTACAGCACTCATGCCACAGATGGGAAATGTGTGTCTTACTCCTTGTTCAGACTAAGAGGATTTAAACTTTCATCTTTCACCTCCAAGGCACCTGCACCAATTTTTGGACTAGACATGCTTTATCTTGTCTTTAGTTATCCACTGAAATAAGGAGTTGAAATCCTGTCATATTAAATTTAGTAAAAGCATTTCAACTGAATTCTAGCAGCCAGGGCATCACCCAAGTTGGCTGCACCTTAGGAGTCAAAAAAAAAAAAAAAAAAAAAAAAAGAAAGAAAGTGGAAGCTTCAGCCAAAGCAACTAAACAAACCTAGTTTAATTTTTCACTCAAAACTAAAATGCTCTGATTATATTATATCATTCAGGTGATGCCACCCAACTTCTACTTTGTTTAGAATGCTTTCTTCCTAGGGCCAAACTGTGGAGGTTACTTATCAAGATTTTAGAAGAAGCCATGCCAAAACTATACTAAAGTTCAGTACTTAGTAGCCTTCATCCATGCCCATTCCTCCAGATCACAATGCTCTACCAAATCTCCAACTGTAATTACTGAACCTCATTGCTTAGTCCTGTCAAAGCATGGCATATATCGTATGATAGATAAAAAAATACCTGTACTTTTCTCATTTGTCATTCATATTTTAATCTGTTCACAGAACAGTAAATGTGTTCTGTGAGTCACAATAGCAACAGAAACATCCATGCCATCAACACTTCTAAATATGCCATTTCATGAAACCACTAGCTTTAGAAATCTGAATAGGCAATACTTGGCAAATGCTTGGATGGCCAGAGGGAAAATTGGTGTGCTCTAGAATGCATTGTTTGTATTTCAAAGAAAAAAGCTTGGATATTTGTGTTTGAAAAAAGTGAGCACTCTTTGTAATGTAATGTTTCCAACAAGAATGGGTGCATGTTTAATGCTGTTTTAGAGTCCATTTTCTCTCCTAATTCTGTAGATTTCCACAAAAGTTGAAGACTCCAATCTGACTCCACCAGAAAAGGATAGTTTCTGAATTACAGCCAGAAAACTCATATGAGTTTGCCAAAAAAAATAGAAAATTATCTTTATAGTCCAAATAGAAACTATGAGGTAAGTTCTGATAAATCCTATTACATGATCTCAAGTGATCTCTGGGTAATATGTAGAGGTTATGCTCACGCTTGTTTTTTTTTTTTTTTTTAAAGAAATAATTTGTAGTAAATGTTGTTTATGTGAACCAAAGAGTTTCTCTACTATAACCAAAGAACACAAGAGCAGTGACGTTACTACACTGTTCCTTTTACTCTTACTCTTCCATTTCTTTCCTTTATCCATGAAAAACAGCATATGCTTCATTTCTGTTTTGCTTTAACAAAACCCAGGCTTAACCCCAATTGTTGTCTTGTGTCTTCATTTCTGTTGGTACTGATTTTGTTTTTCTTGGATCCTTCAAAATCTAGGCATACTGAAACATAGCTTATTTCATGTCAAAATATATTGTGCTACACATACTAGCTGATCAGGAGTTGCCTTCTCTAAATACTGAAAAGATTTCCTCCTGTTTCAGGATACCTCTAAAACGCGTCTCTGAGCTTAGGGCTAGAGTTTGATTAATGCATGATTTCCTCTTTAAAATTAGAAACAGGAATCATGGGTGTTGGTTAATAATTTTCATTTGCTCTTCTGCTCTGTTTTCCAAGCAGTCTAATTAAGGCCTGGTTCCCAAGCTTGATTAGGCTTCTTTTACATCTGACTGCAGTTTGCAGATAGTGCTTCCAGGCAGGAACTCATGCTTATTTGCAGTAAATGGAAACAATCTGGGAAGGAACAAGAAGATTGTTTGGGGTTGTTTTTTCCCCCTCCTTTAATTAGAGAAATTGTAACGTCTCTTGCCGGAATCAACAACATCATTTAACTATAAATGTCAGAAGTGGAGACACAATAATGAGGCCCCAAGTCACATTTGCCAAACGACATGTTGTAGTCATGCCATTAGAGACAACTGTTTTACACTTTTACCAAATCTGTGGGATTGCAGGGCACTTGGTCTATGCTGTCTGAATTTCACATGTACCATGGAAGCTGTAAAAGGTCTGTACAAACATCCAAGTTAGCCACTAGTTCTCTGACCTGGTGCCTCCTGAGGATACTGAGCACTGCTGCATCCTAGCAGTGGGGAAGGTGTGTCTCCTCCTGACTAACAGCTATCCTGACAGCAATTCCTAAAACCAATTCCTGTGTTATTGCTATGCAATACAATACATGAGGCTATATGTGACACCCAACATGTGTTTCAATTACTTGCTCAGTCCTCAGAAAAAGAGAGAGTTTCTCCTCCCTGCTCCCACTGTAAAGTGACAGGACACATCCATTTGCTGATTCCACAGACTTTTTGTCTGAAGTAACATGGTTCTCAATCGGGTGATCCCTTCTATCAGATAGTCTTCTCAGAAAGCAGAGTCTCTTTGCTCCCTGCACTCCTCTGACACCATCACAGTGTAAGGCTCCTGATACTTTTTAAAAGTTGTTTTCCAGTGATGGTGTAAGCAATATGTCAAGACCTCTACCATGATTTTAGTTACATGTATCTTGTTCTGACACAGACACAATTTCTATATTCTGTTAATCCTGCTTGGGGTTGTTTTGGTTTGTTGTTGTTTTGTTGGGGTTTTTTTAATGTGGTATCTTAAGACAGGTGCTATATGTTGACTCAGTGAAGAAGAGTTAATACAAGTACATTTTCTTTTTCCTAAATGTACAGGTTTAAAGAATAAATGCATTTTAAAATAGTTCTATTGATCACCATACATTAAAGGTATTATTAGCAAAGGAAAAATCCCATAATTTGCAGATGTTAGATGTGTGATTCAGCATCTCTTACTACTAGTTATGGTTTCATGCTGTAAAGCTTTTGGCATAAATTAAATTGAACATTGTCAGTATTAGGGGATTGAGATGATACAAATAGTGTCCATTTATGTTACCTAAAGGGGTTGTTCGTACAGAAAATCTAGATGATGTTCATTCTACTGATAGAAGCAGAGTGGGACAGATTCCAAGGCATCACGTCACAGAGGCAGCTCACTTCATGCCAGCTTTTACAGTCTTCTACAACATGAAGTGTTGAGCAAACTAAAATGAGCTTTTAGGACCCTTATTTTAGATACAGAGTTTCAGCTTCAAAATAATTTGCCTGACCACTTTCCCTCTACTACCAAGTTCCTGTTACACACAGTTCTAATGAAAGACAGAGGAAAGCCTTAGGTTTCCCACTTTCTCCCTGAGGCTACTGGTAAGAGTAATCCCAGAGAAAGAGGAAAATCAGGACCCTGTTTCCCATGCAGTTTGTGCATTTGATCCAGTAGGGCAAGCCATAAGCCAGTTCACAGGACAGTACTGACTGAAGGAGAAAACCCTCCTTTCTTCTTTACAGGATACAGATTAAACTCTTTCTCTAGACAAAGAAGAATAAAATACAATAGAATACAATAGAATTATTTTTTATATTTTTTGCTTAACTTCTCTTTAATAAATAAATACATATTGTTTAAATTTATTTCTATTAAAAGTACAATAAAATGTGTTCTTAAAGATATGAAAATTATAGAGATATTTCACTGTATTTGTGCATAGGAGAACAAATTTTATTACATGTCTTCATATTTATCAACTTATTTTGGTTAAAGAACAACATGACTACCATGACAGGGCTATATTTTACAGAGGAGAACAAATGAAATGGGAAATTAGGTTCCCCTTGTACTGGAAGGGGAAATTAAATGAAAAAGCAGTTGTTAAACATTTTGGGTGACTTGCTGAAAGATTAATAAATTATGTTATTGTGTTCAGAACCTACATTTTCCATCTTAATGTTTAAGTGGTTTTCCAGCTAAAACTTTGGGGTGTGTTTGGAGAAAATAAGCCATCTGGCTTTTGAATGACTCAAACACATAAGTTCTAAGCAACAAAGGTATAACATACTTTGTCAGTACACGTCACACACTTCAGTCTTCTTCTCTTTAACAGACACAAATTCAAGATTACATTACATGCTTTGTTATTAATCCACTTCATTCTCTTTACATCACCAAGCTGTAAGTCGGAAATGTTTGTTATATCTGGAAGAAGACTATGTTCCTAGTTATTTTTGGTCCTTTGATATGGAAGGACCTCATTCATTTAAACTAAGTATTTTATCATAGAGCTTGGCACATCAGTTAGGATTGGCACTGGGGTGAGGCTGGTAATTTTGTTTCTTATTAAAGTTACCCAACACTTCTCATTATAAAGCCTGTTTTCAGCTGCATATCACTTTGCCAAACCTTAAATGTTTGGGCTGAAATTTTCCATGCCAGGTGTCTGCCTGAGGCAGAAATATTTCAGGAAGTTTCATCCAAAATGGTACAGCTGTTTCTGAGAATAAGGTTAAAGAAAATCTGTTGTTTAGTAATGTTGAAAAAATACTGGCAACCTTTTCCTGGAGAAGTCCAAGTGTTTTTATGCAGAAAGTAAAAGTTTGAAGTTTGGGGCAACAGGAAAATGGAGATGGGGAAGCTGACTTTCTGTCAGTGATGTATGTCTGCATAGAAATATTTGCATTTAAAATTTTCAAAAGTCAACCTTTTAAACATATTCAGCAGGAATTTGTAGGCTCAGTGTCTTGGACACTGATCTCTGCTGAAGTGCCTTCACTTGTTTCTCTTTTACACTTTTTGTAGCTAAACCCAGCCAACAGGAAACGTTACAGAAAGAGACTTATGAAGCAATTAGGCTATGTAAAGCAGAGCCTAAATTGAGGCATTATGGTTCCATGAAAGGGGGGGTTCTCACTGGGTATGATACATTTCCTCATTACACTTTCTGCTCACCCAAAAGTGCATGTGTTTTCCTGAGGGAAGAAAACTAGTACTACAGGGTAAAGCTTGAGCCACCTTGGTGACTCTTTCATCCATCCATGCAAGATGTGGACACAGGAAGGGGCACTGAAAAAATGTGGACACTGGTAACTTGGACATGGAAAGCAGGAGCAGCTGGGGCTGTCCGTGGACACCCAGCTACACACTGGCAGGCCACAGGTGAGAAAAACAGACCTGCTATGGAGCCTGGGAAGGGATGTGGAGGTGTGGAAAGCATGGGCATATGGGGACTGGAAGCCATGCAAGAAGCAAGGTAAGGAGAGCTAGAGGAGAAATGTGGCAAAATTGGGAGGAATAGGGTGGGGGTGGGGGTGGAAAGTAAAAGGAAACAGAATAGGATAAGGGCAGGGAAAGAAGCTTGCGGGAGGGAAGAAGTTAGAGGGAGAGCTGGCAAACTCATCCTGAAAATAGAGAACAGAAGAGATGGGTGATGGAGATTAAATAC
Organism: Cettia cetti; assembly: GCA_013401135.1. Taxonomy (NCBI): domain Eukaryota; kingdom Metazoa; phylum Chordata; class Aves; order Passeriformes; family Sylviidae; genus Cettia; species Cettia cetti. The sequence goes on along the minus strand of VZUI01056096.1, from coordinate 28,204 downwards.
AGAGACATGCCTAGAGCAAAGGGAATCTTGGACTAGGTGCCAAGAGCAGAAGAGTGGCACACAGGCATGGCAAAGGGCAGCAAATCAGAAGAATGGGATAGAAAGAGCTGTAGGTGCTCAGTAATGTTTTCTTCTGAAGGACATCCAGGTCCAGCCTGCAGATGGACTCATGGCTGCTGCATGTGATACCTTAAATTTTAGCTTTCATGTTTTCCAGATTCTGTGCTGCTAGGGGTGTAGTTCTGAGCCTCATATTAAGTGCTAGTAAGCTCTCTTCACAGAGTAGATAGACAAAGGAAATCCTTTTACTTCAGAAGACCAAAGACAACTGTTACAAGTTTTCAGACCCAAAAGCATAAACAGCGGTCTGAAAGGAGAAACAAGAATAGGACCTCACAACATGAAGCTATAACTGGACAATTAAACCCCAATATGCAAATGGACCAACACATATAAAATTGTGAGACCTCATAACCAGTCATCCATTTTGTGGCCATTCTAACTCTACCTTGGGTGTAACCTTGGTCAGGCTCTTGTACTGCCCAAGGTGTATCCTAAAAGCCTTTCAATAAATACCTACTTTATTCTCCAGCTCTGTCCAGTCTCTGTTTCAGGTCAACCTTCCTTAAGCATCATGTGACAGTAAAATTCATAGGGACAGGACATAAACTAAAGTAGCATCTCACAACCAAGCTACTTAATTGTTATTAATCACATTCCCTGAGAGTTTTGGTCTCAGTGCCAGTCTTCCAGACCATTCCCAGTTTAGGGCTAGCACAAGCCACAGATTGCTCTCAGTTGTTGCTATATATGAAGGCAACCTCCACAGAAGTAAAAGAATATTTGGTTACATGGGCGCAAATTGTGCACACACCCAGAACCAGGGGATGGGCCTTGGTTCACATTATTTACTATTATAGACATTGCCTAAAGCTATAACTGTACTGCTGAATGAAAAAGGGCCAGGGAATGACTCAAGTACTGAACTGCTGATTGTTCATGCAGATTAAGAGTAAGCTCACTCACAGTCTCTGTTTTGGACCACTAAGCCTAGGAAATACCTATGTCAGAGTGGTCTTTGGTAGCATGAATGTGAGGAATTTGTGTAACTCTTTAGGGCACAAATCAGCAGGCTCTTTTACTTGGTGCTTCTCAAAATGAGTCCACTGTCAAAAAATAAAATCAAACAAAAACAAAAACAAAACAAAAACAAGAAAAAAAAGAGATATGAGTAAGACTGAAGTTAACAAGTCTGTCAGAATGTACCAAGCAAAAATAGTTACTGTTTTACAGATTCAATATTCAATATTATATTATTACTGTTTTACAGATTCAATATTATGTTTTGACTAAAATGTTGGATTAATAAGGGAAATACTTAGGAAAATAAGAAGTAAAACCAAGGTAATCTTAACTGTACATTTAAACAGACAAAATGCAGGCTCTATTTTTGCTAGAAATAGAGGAAATCAAGGCACGTATCAACAGGTATTGTGCAGGAAAAAGTACCCTTTCGGCCCTTGGCAGCAAACCACAGGTGACATATTGTATCAGCTTTTGTAAATTGGGGCCCTAAAATATAGCTAAGGATATCAACACCTGCTCAGGTGATCTTGTATTAAATCCAGGTAGAGGTTGTCAGAACTTCATTGCAGTGTAGGCAGGCCTATGCAGGAACTGAGGAGTGGCCTGTGCAAGCAATTATGGCATACGAAGTCAGTGTGGAAAACGTTCAGCCCACACTCCTCTTTTTGCCCACTGATACAAAGTATGTTTGGCAGATCAAAGCTAATATTAGGGGATGAATACCAATGGGTTTTTCAGTAGATTGGATCTTACAGATCTGGAGAAAAATATATACTGTGTTCCTGAAAGCACAGGTACAGAAAAAAATGCCAGAGGGCATAGAGGAAATGATACATGTCAATACAAATAACTATAACTCTGGGTGAAATTCCAGTCCATGAACTTCATTAATTTGGTGGTAGCTTGCCAGACTGCAAATCCCACCAACAGAAACATAATAAGCAATAAAACAGAAGGTTTAGTCACTCTCTGCTGAGCTTCTCTTCTTTGTTCCCTCTATTTCTTTAAGCCACAATTAACCTACATATCTTTATCCTCTTCCTGAGCTGTTATCATGAAGCTTTACCTTATACTATAAGGAAATTAGACAAAATGCACAATCTTTGGAAGTTTTCAGCAATGCTCAAAAAAAGTTAATGCTACATTTAATACAGCTACCAGCTAAGATCAATAATTTAAATATGTAAGTACAAAGCTATAGACATTGTGGTTCATGAAAGCCACACCAAAACTAGAGTAACCTCTGAAATATATGTGTATCCATTTAAAATTTGGTGCAAGCTAAGGCTCTCCACTGATCATGTCAGGAGGAGAATATGATCATCTCAGGTGGCAGAGTAAAAGGAAGGTCATGGAGGTTGAGAAAAGAAATACATGAGTGTTGTTTAGATGATATGCAAAGAGTCAGCTTGTTGCTCCCTTGTTTTCCATGGCTCGCAATAGCAAGATATGCAGGCTAACAACCATAGTACTAAATTAAACAATATATCATGGTAATAATATAAGTGTTTGAAAGTTTACTTTGCCACAGCCCTAAAATAGATTCTTTCACAGTAGAGTAGATCTATAACTTACTAAATATTTTATTTCCAGCCACCAGGTCCTGGCTGCTAAGAGTTTCAAAGGAAAATTATGAACATTCTCAAGAAAAACAACAATGAAAGCTTCAATAAATAGGAACTTTTAAAAATCAGGACATTTACCAAACAGAAAAATGACCTTCTGGTTCATCAGGTTTGTTTCCCTGCTGTTGCAGACATGCATACCATAAGAAATCCTTCATGAACTTATGAAGTTGCATTTAGAGAATGCTGGTCTGTTTGTTTGTTTATTCAACCTGTTCTGGAGTTTCAGTATTTCAGCTGTTAAAAACTTTCTTCTGATTTGCACATATTTCTGGTTATTTTACATGCATCTAGTTTTCATATGAACATTGGCCCCCATCATAGCTTTTTGCCCTTCTTGCACTAAGTCCCTAACACATTTAGAGACAGTAATGAAATCCTCATCCCAGTCTTCATCTCAGTAAGTTAAATACAATGTCTATCCAGTTTCTTCTCAGAAACTGCATTTCTCCAGCTATCTTGTCTTTCCTGCCTCCTTCTTGTTTCAGCTTAATACATCTCTAAACACATGGATGGTCAAAACTGTAAACAATGTGAAGGAGGCCCCACCAAAACCTCATCTGAGTCTGAATCGCTGATATATTCTATGTGTCATATGTCTTTTCTAGTACTGGATCACATTGCTGCGATAAATTAGCACATCCTGCCTTCCCTCTCAGCAAGACATCAATTCTTTAACAGGAATTATTAGAATCCTTTTCCTTCAGGTTTGTCAGTCTGTCAGCTCTGCCTGTATCATTTAACTGTGCTGCCAATGGCTCATTTTGTGTTACACACACTTTGTCAACAAAGCATAAATTAAAAGATGCAATAAGACCGCTCACAAGCATGATATTTCTTACACTTCTTGAGGAACTTTTGTAAATAAATCTTTTCCCTTTTCAATACTACAGGTTTAATTTTCTTAACTGACCCCTCCCCAAACTCTTAACTTTACTCCTTAATCTTTGACAGTTTAACCACAACCTCCCTAACTTAGTCCATACACTACTGTTCTCATTCCTCTTCCCTGTTTATTTCTGCACATTTCTGCCCTCTTGTAGTCCTTTATCCATAGACATGTACCAAAATTAGGTGTTGATTTCCTACAATTCTATTTCAGCCTTTTCTCATCATTTTGCAATATCTAGTTATTGATTCAGATATTTTACCCCCAGTATACTGAACAGTCACAGAATCATGGAACACCCTGAATTGGAAGGGACCCACAGGGATCATCCAAGTCCAACTCCTAGGCCTGCATTGGGCAAGCCAAAGAATCACACCATGTTTTTGAGAGTATTGTTCAAACACTTCTTGCACCTTGTCAGAGTTGGTGCTGTGACCACTCCCCTGGGGAGCCTGTTCTGGGTGAGGAACATTTTCCTGGTATCTTACCTACACTTCCCCTGACACACCTTTGTGCCATTCGCATGGATCCTATTACTGATCACCAGGAAGAAGGAATAGGTGCCTCCCCTGATCACACTGAGATTCCCCTCACACTCCTCTCTTCTCCAGGCTGAACAAACCAAGTCACCTCAGCTGCTCTTCATACACCTTCTCCTTCACCATCTTACTGGGTCTTTTTTCAATGATCTCTAATAGCTTAATATCCTTGTCTATGTTACCATTTGTGAGGGGACCATCCTCATCAAGAAACTGGCCAATGTAGTTTCTGGACTGTCTTTTGCTGTTAACATATATTTTTTTAAGACTCTTTTAATTGTTCCCCACAGTACTGGTCAACTTCAAATTTAATTGAGCTCTGGCCATACTAATTTTCTCTGCACAGCTGTGAACATGATCTAATCTCAAAAACAAGCTTTATTTTTTTTTTTTTCCTTGATCATCATTACTGTGATGCTACAATGGGAAAGTGACAAGCATGTGAAAAGATTGTTATTTTCTGAGCCAGGAACAGAACTAGAGATCGTGAAAATATCGAAAAATCTATAGGATCACCCTATCCTATACTTGACAGCAGAAACTAGAACGCCTTAGCTATGCTGCCTCTAAGCTACTCAGTATCATCTAGGCCTTTGGTTTGGGTTTGGGGTTGTTTGGGTTCGATTTTTTTTTTTTGTTGTTCTTGTTTTTGTTTTTCCTTTTCTAATTTGGGAATTTATTTATTTATTTATTTACATATTTATTTATTGTTGGCTATTTGGCTTTTGGCAATGTCTAACTGACAAAAGTTGTCATTCTATTGGCATTTCATCTGTTTAGATTTCATCTATGGAACAAACTAGTGAGCTATGCAACTCAGGAGAGGTAAACACCATTTTTTCTAGGGGCTACAAAAACACTCAGCCATACTACATTTCAGAGGTAAACACAGCCATATTCTTTATCCAAGAAATAGGAATGTGGAATGAAATATAAAGTTAGTAATACAGGAATAATTGTAAAAAATGGTACAATGCAATGCAACATAATAATAAAGCAAAACAACCCCTAAAGAATACATTTAATCATTTCTATATCCTCCAGTTAATGTGTGATCAGACTTTTTTTCAAACTGGGTAAAAACATCATTCTTTGAGTTCAATCCCATATGCCAAATTTCAGTCCAGAATGATTTTTTTACAACTGAGTTATAAATCCCTGAAAACAGGGGGAAATAATGGAAACACTGACTACAATATCATAAATAACAGCCTTCCTCTGAAGGATTTCCAAGATTTCCAGTTCATAAGAAGTTTAATGTTTCAATTGAGACTTACATCAAACTTCAAATAATGACACACTACAAATTTGTCCTCTAAGCAGTACAAATAAAGTAAATTTATTCATGATGTATTACTGGTAACTGTTTATGTCCCAGAAGTGAAAAACACCAAGCTCAAAGGCAGCATGACAGTCTATATCCTGTAAAACCACACATTTATTTCCAAGACTTCACTACAGCCGGAACTCAACCAGTGCCATACTTTTACCAGTAAGAATGTTTCTATTGTAAAATAAACAGTAGATTTTTCATACACTTGTTTTTTGTTGTTTTGGGGTTTTTTTATGTGCATTTTGCATTTAATTTTTGTTTCTCCCATAAGATAATTTTGTATGAATTTATTCTTTTTTTCCCTTAGCCTTAACCTGCATAAACAGCTGTTCCATTTGTGTTTTCCTGTGCTTAAATGACTGTATTTACTGAAAAAATACAGTCATCATGTGGGAGAATTTGTATATTGGTTTCTGTTCTGGAACTGCTTGTTTTCTCTCAGGTTGAGTACATGATCTAGTCACTAGTAACTGTTTTCTGAATTTTTTAATTTTCATCCACTACTGCAAGGCAGGCCTTACTAATTAACATGCAGATGTCACTAGTTCTATTGATTTTCAGTGGAGTGGAGGTTAAATTTCTCTCTTTTTTGGGCAATATCTAGACTAGTATTGTGTTGATCATATACTGTTAGCCCTCTATGATTCGGTACCTTTCACATTGTGCCTTGCTACTCTTACCAGTATCATATTACATTTAGTCTGACTAAAGAAAAAGTAATATGAAGAATTTGAATAAAGATTGCAGCTTCAGGTTTGAAAACAAAACTCTGAACTACTCTGCCTTTGGCAAGACAGTACTTAAATTTGTCTGTTGTAACAATAAGGCTGCTCTAAGGTGTCAGTAGAGAAAAGTCAGACCACAGTCCAGTTTCCCATACTGTATAGAAGTATTAAAGTTGGAAAAGCTCTCTAAGACCATTAATTCCTGCCATAAACCAGCACCACCATGGTCACCTCTAAAATGTGTTACCAAATTCCACAGCCACACATTTTTTTAACACTTCCACCACTTTCCTGAGTACACTGTTCAAATGCCTGACCACCTTTCACTGAAAAAACTTTTTCTAATATCCAGTCTAAACTTTCCCTGGCACAGTTTGAAGCAGTTTCCTCTTGTCTTGTCACTTCTTTCTCCTTCTTCAAACACTCACCATGGAGAGAAAGCCAGTTAATTATGAACATCTTGACCACTGACAAGACAGGAAGCCCAAGGCAAGAAGATTCTAATAACGAGCACTTCAGCTAAATATCTAAAAAAGGTGGAGTGACCTTGAGCTCACTGAACTCAAGTGGGTGATTGGAGAGGCCTAGAGCAGCTTCCAAGGAATGTCCCAACACTAAGAAGGTATTTCAACTCAGTGGTTTGTACAAACCCTGCTGGAATGCCAGCTGTCCCATTAGCTTCTCATTACTCTATCTTTCTCTGTTTCCGTTTCAAGTCCTCACAAATATTCATACTGTCATGACTGATTGCCACTGTGAGAAAAAATACTGTCCTTATGCTGAAAGGTGTTTCACAACAGCATATTTGGAAACCAAATGAAGTGGCCTGAATAGAAATCCAATGTACTTGGAGTCAGCTGGAAATTCCTTCTTCCCATGTCTTTTCCTTTCAGCATTTCAGAATTAAATGTAACCATTTTCCCCTTGAGATGTACAATGATTCTTTATTGTTTTTCATTGCCTTTTATCAGGATCTTCAAGAAGTTTAAACAAATCAGCATTTTCTAACATTTTTGAGGTATGCAGGTAAGATTTTCAGAAATTTGGCAGATATCTTTCATGTTTATAGCTAGAGGAGTAACTATGTATGTTTTTGACTTGGCCATCTGTCTTAGGTCATCACCAATATTGCAGAACAACAGAACAGGATATGAATCTGTGCCTGAACTGTCACATTTACAGCTCAGTTTATTAAGGAGCACATACCTTCATTGCAATTTAATCTACTATTCTGTACAGCAAACCGTGGTGACTGACATATGGCTCACATCCTATCCTTCTTTGTCTCCAGTTGGGGAAGTAATCCTTTGGAAAGAGATAGCAAAGACATATGGGTGCTGTAATACTTTAAGCTACAACAGCTAAGTCTGCCAGTACTTTATCTCTCAGTGCCCACATTAAGTTTGGTGGGGTGTGGATTAGCCCTTAAATAAGGAAACTACAGTACAGGGAATTTATTTGATCTGTCTGAGGTCACAAAGAAGATGATGTAAAACAACGGAAGAATTGGCAGAATTAGAAATTGCAAAGGTAGCAGTTAAGCAAACACTTACTTTCCAACTCTATGAAGATAATATTTCCTGAGCAGTATAATAGTTTTATTAACATGGTTAAACTTTTTTTTTTTTTAATACACACAGAGGTAAACTTTGCCCCTTAGTTAATAGGATCACTAACAATGTCATTGAATTAACCACACATATATATATATATCCCTTTTTTCAAACACAGAGAAGTTATGTGCAGCAGTAAGGAAAGGGTAAAAATCAGAGCTGATTTTGGCTAACTAAAAGCTGAAGTACTGAAACCTACCCCATCACAAAGATTTATCTTCTTCAACAAAAGCAAAATTCTCCACTTTTAGCACTACACCCCTTTCAAGTCATTTATAGAGTAAGCATACCTTGCCATATTTTTGCTAAAACTATTGGGATTCAAAATATACTTATTTTATTTTAAATTAAGCCATATGCTGCTGATGATTAAAACATAGTTCTTCCTCCAGGATTGAAATAGATCAAAGCGAATGTTCATAAATGTAAATGACTGTAGAGTTGCTTTTTCTCCAGCTGATCATTTCTTCCTATGTAGATCTGTTGTTCTGCTTCTGAGAATAGAACTTATTAACAACACTAAAGAAAAAAAAAAAAAAAAAGAGATATGTTTCAGCAAGAGCCTCCTCTTTGCCAAACATCTCAGGGTTTGTCTCCAAGGACTTTAAAAGAAAGGAAAGAATGAAGAACGGAAACCATAAAGCATGCATTACTGCTATCATCTAATTGCTGAATGAATAGCACAGTTGTTTAGTCTGATTGCACTAAGCTAGTTATCCACTGCAAGCCTCATTGACAAAAAGGGAATCTACACAAATTATAGGGAAATTCAAGCACTAAAGGAATGTTTTGGTTCAGAGGTTTTCAGTGACTATTGGCTTTGGTTCCTGGCATAATTTGCTTTTGCCATATGAACTTTGTTGGGCTGGGTCAGCCCAAAGCTTTCCAAAAAGCCTGAGAAGAGGACAGACTTTCTTGTCATCTGTATTCCATAAATAAATTAAAGTGATGTTCTCCAGTTAGAGTTTGTTACTTGGCAGGCTAATCTGCAATCAGAGAAAGAAAAGCTCTTCATTTGTGGACTCTAACTAAAGGAAGGAAGTTTTTGTATGTGTATTCACCAGAGACCAAAATATTAAAAAGTGGAAGAGGAAAAACATATGTTGCAGTTCCCAAAAAATAAATGGATAAAATATTGCATTAGAAACATGTCCTCAGTTGACAATGTTATAAAACAAAGCATTCCTTTAAAAGGAGCAGGCAAAATAGTTTCACCACTACTACGTTATTACAGCATAAGAACAGGTTTTTCAGGCACTTTTTTCCCCAAAATCTATACCCTCTATAGAGAAATAGCAAAAAAATGAAGTAAGCTTGATATGCCAGGTTCCAGTGGGCTTGCATTCTCCTTCTTATCATATTGCAAAATGTATGCATTCAGAATGACAGGGATGTGGATCACACTTCCCTGCTATTTTTATGACATCACAACCAAGAAGTAATTGCAGCACGTATGACCAGACATCAGCATATTCATCCCTGTTTTCTGAATACTCAATTTCAGTCAGAAATGACATTGCAGCACACAGCAGCTACACTTCTCTTGCAGCCTACTGCAAAACTCCATCAGACTGTTTCCATTTAACTACCCAGCATTCAGGCTTATCTCACATTTTCAGACTATTTCTTTCAAATTGTCTTGCACTTCTTGTATTACTGAGGTGAACTTTCTATACCATTAATTCCTTATTAGTTGAATAGCTAAATCTCTATGAAACCTTCTTATACCCACCAAAATAAACAGGTTTGGGTTTTGGGTTTTTTTCTGCACTGAATGGTTAGAAAATTAAATTAAAGTAGGAACATGGTAAGAGGCTGCAGCTAGAGAGAACATTTTTCTAGATGGACTTCTGGGACTCTCTGATATTTATAGAAAGCATTAACACTCTCGTCCCAGATCACACACTTTTCTATTCTGGGGACCCTCTGTGCCTGGCACAGCTGGTATGGGGCACTACTCTCCATTGTCCAAAACTGATACTTGTGTTACAGACGCTGCAGAGTGGTAGATGAGACAGGGACTTCACTGAATGAATCACACAAAACAAGTAACAGAAGTGCTTAATGGTTATTGGCTTATAATGACAAAAACATCTTCTGCTAGCATGACCTCCTCTGTCTGGAAAATGAGTATAAGCTTTGCCAATGAAAGGCCTGTTTAGGTGCTGCTCCAGCATAGCCACAGCAGCCACACCAACATAGCATTCTAAATACCAGCAAGTGCTGAGAGTTGTTTCTCTTGACATCTCTATCAACCACTGTAATATACCTCTAGGGATAAATATTATTTGACTATTAGCTGCATGGTATTTGGAAATGTTTTATCATCTCAAATTTGGAGCCTCTTTAAAATACATTATAAAATACATTAAAGAAAATTGAGAAATTAAATCAGATTTAGATCCTATTAAATTCAAGTTAATGGAAAATGCACTACTGGCTTTACTCAGATCCCAACGAGACCACAGATGTCTCATCTTCTTTCCAAACTTTATTGTTAAAAAAAAAAAAAAGTTTCTCTTTATTCCCACAAACCAGAAATAACAATCAAAGTATACTGATTATAACCAGGAACTGACTTTATGAACACAATGAATATACAACTACAGAATTTTACTTTCCAATGTTTCCATTCACTGGCTTTTGCAGGTATATTCATGTCAGTTCTCCTCCCTATATCCAGTTGAGACAACTCTAATTCAAATATTTATATCCGCCAGAATCTTTCTATGTAAATTGTTTGTCTTTGAAATTACCTTGTTCATTCAAACGGAGTTTCAATGGGATAGGAAAGCATTTCTGTGAAGGGTCAGGTATGGAAATTGAAAGCAATTAGCTGTAGGTGCTGGCTTTCCAAATGCCTTACAGACCACCAAGCACATATTCTGCACTTAACAAGGAAGAATTAATAATTAATCTTAAGGTTTTGGCAAGTTCCAATCTAGGCAAGAGCTTAATGCCTTTGAACCGCTGCTCCCCATCTTGGAACAGGAAATTGGATTTCTGTTTCTCTCTGGATGACACTGTGAAGTCAATAATATTTCTCAGGGAACTAAAAGAAATGCTGGTGATGCTGATGTTTTCAAGAGAAGGGTCTGATGCAGACGGTCATGGTTAGGATATATCTCTTGTGCTGCATGACATAATTTCCTCATGTGTATACTCTAACAGCTGCCTGACTTCATCCCTCAGCAGTTTGGGGTTAGCAGCTTCTTTAACGTGCCCTGGCTCATGATCCCAAAGGTTGGGGGCTGAAAGAAAGGATGTTTTCTAAAGGGTTTTCTGTGCCTACGTAAGCTCTGAGTAGCATTTTGTACCATCTTCATGAAAAGGTGCTTGCTACTTTGGGATATGACATTTCTCAGCCTCAAAATCTTCCCATGATAAAAGTAAGAAACACAACACTTTGCATCCACAGTGGCAGTAGAATTACTATTGCCTTACCCCTGGCAACTTGCCTCCCAAAAGAAAAGAGACAGAAAACTGTATGTCTATGGAAGGAATGAGAGGTGGAGTTCTGGGGAATTCCATCATCTCAGTCCTGTTGATAGCTCCTCTGGGATGGCTCCATCTCCTGAATCTCCTTCCTTCTCAGCCTCCTGTTTATATTAACATGCTACACAGAAATATAGGAGGGGGAAAAAAATCCCATTATGACTAGCAATGGAAGGCTTCTAGGTTTGCACATAGTGGCAGGGATAATCATTGCCTCAGCACTTCATTTTCTGTGCATCTAACTCTGCTGTAGTGCTCAGCTTCAGGTTTTTCCTCCCTATGTTTGCATTTCCATTTTAATGTTGAATAAAATGCTTCTCGAAGTAACCAAAGTAGATCTGTAGCACAACCATGGCAGTAGAAGAAACATAATTTCAGTCTCTATTATGTCACATAATGAAAAAAACCCTTGTTTTACATTGACAAGGGTCACATGAAAATTCACTTTGGTAGAGTAATAGGAATATGACTCCTTGCGCTTGATTTTACACACAAATATCCTTTCCAGTAAGCCCTTTTGCTGTTCAAATTCATCTGAAAAACCTGAGTTATTATTTTGCAATATACCATGTTTTGCAGTATACTGTATTTTGTAGAATACCATACTTCTCAACATTTTTGGGTGAAAAGGAATTACAGAGTATGTACAGCCCAAAACTATTTCAGTTTTCTCAGAACAAGGTTTCTAATTGCTATCAGAGGTACAGAAAGGAATACACCACTGATAATTTTGGTAGTTAGGTAAGTGCTAGTCAAATTTATGGAGTCTGGGATACACAATTAAAAATCAACACATTAACTTGATCCTTTCAAAATCTTCAAAGAGCTTTTGCTTCTAGTTCTGTGTGAAAATTAAAGAGAAAACCTTATCAGGTTAAACATCTCTTTTACCTAATTGTATTCATTCATATCTGTTATTAGAACACTTAGTCTTTTTGTTGAGGCCTATCACCAGAAAACCCAACAACATCACTCAAAAACATTCTGGACAACATGAAGAGGTAGAAATTTCCCGTTTCATCAGTTAAAGACCTAATCTTGACAGTCTGTTTCTGAAGAGCAATGTGACTTGGGCATGTAAAGTTATCTCTGGCATTTCCATTTTTTGATGTGTTATCCACTTCTAGACTCCTTTGAGACTTACAAACAAGAAAAGCTGTAGCTTGTATGTTAATTATTATTAATCTAATTTAAATAAAATTACCAAATGAAAAAATCAAGTCTTTTTGTTTTTCTAGTTAGTGCTTGTATTCCAACATGAAATTATCCAGGGGCACATTTGTCCAAGATGCTACCTCATATTTTTCACATGAAAATGACTCCATGATGATAGATCAGATATCTTTCATGCCCCAAACATGAAGAATCGCATTTATCTAACTGATTCTGCTCTCAGTTTTGAGTTTGGGAGTAACAAAGCCAATATAAACTTTGTTCATAGTTCAGTAATTAATTTTTTTGGAAACAATTCATTGTAAATACTTTTGTATTTATAGCTACTCTGAAACAATGAAGATAACATCTGAGAAGGCTCCAAGTGAAGCAGGAAGACGCTGCAAAGGATGTGCCATTGTCATTATTAATAAAGTTTCTGTCTGACTGCAGCACAAGGTGAGAGATTAGTATCAGTTGTGTCCCTGGAGGGACGAGACAATGCAGAGCTGTAGTGAGAAGAAGAGTAACACACCCTTCTGAGGCAGTGTACGTGGAGGATAAAGTGTCTCCAAGGCTCCCTCAGTTCCATTTGCACAAATGTCATGGCAAAAAATGCCTTCGCTATTCATCTATAAAAATCTTGCACAGCACGTCTGTAATTTTGTATGGATTCCCAGAAAAGACTTTTTGGCCAAAATGTATTTATTCAGTGTCAGAAGAAATGCTTCTTTTCCTTGTACATTGACACCACAAGCTTGCATAGTGACTTCATTATTGAAGGTAAAAATGCTCTTTCATGCAGACACACTGGACAATAAATTTTGAGTAACTTGCAATCCCTTCAGAAAACATATACAACTGTACTAAAAAATATTCTTATAGGAAAAAACAACAATAAATAAACCAAAAATAGCAAAGCTGAGGAGTATCTTTTCCTGATTTTCCAAAAATGGGAAGATTTAGTGAAAATAAACCAGATGACTAAACCATTACTATTTCTGAGAATAAACTACAATCCAGCCCCAATATGTAGAAGTGGAAATTGCAATTGCTGTGAGTATACATTTTTTTACCCTTTGTATAAACAAGCCTTAAAGAGGGACAGGATGTGAGCACACCCATCCTCTGGTGAGTACACTAAGTCATCATGCAATTTTTTTGTTCTAGATCAATAAATCTCAAATTCTCTAGACAAATAAATACAATAGGGAGGCTAGGAACGAGCTCTTAGGGGTGGCAGTTTCTTAATCCAACACAGTACAGCCAAACCAGAAAAACTCACTGTATGTTCAGTGGTTTCTCCAAGGTCACCCATGCTTTGTCTACAGTGTCCAAACAAGGAGAGATCTCTGGTTTTATTAGCACTGACTAACTTCATTGCTAGAATGTCATCCTTTCTATAGCACATGTACCTTAGAAAGGTTGGCATAGTTAGGAACAGAGCCAAAGAACTAATGCAGATAATCAGGGGTTAATTTAAGATATGATTGTTAAGAAATAACTGCTCTGAATATGTAATAATAATGATTACAAATAAAAAAGGAACTAATCATCTGAGATGTGCTTTCTCTATAAATACCAATCCAATAAAATTCATGTTTCAAAGGCTAGAACAAGCCTGATTTATCATTCAGTCTTCTATACAATCCTCTCACAGCAACCTAAAATTCACTGAAATATAAATATTTATACATAAATATATAGATACATGTATTGACCTGCAAGAAAGGATTCAGTTCTTCAGCTTTCTCTTTGGCAATCCTTTGTTTGGCTGCATAGAAAAAATGCTTGTTCTTCTGAGAGTCCATGCAAAAGATAAGGTACGGTAAAAAAACTGAAAACACCTACATGGTAAAAAGATTTGAAAGAACAACTAAAAATAAAAAAGAGCATATGGAAATACAGTTTGTATACGCTATAATGTGTATTACACCGTACATCTTATTTGAGCTTTTCCATGGCAAGGTACCTTCTCTTCCCATTTGTCATACCTAACCTATAACTTACAGAAAACATACTTATTACCATCTTACATGACATTCAAACAAGAATTACTGTATTGAAATTCTTGATTAGCATGGCAGGGGCTGTCTCATATGACAGGATACAGAAAATCCTAATATCTTCTCTTATTCTGCTCTCCTATTCCTGTGTCTCCTTTTCCTTAAATTATCAGTTATTACCAACAATCATCTTGCCTTCATTATGCTTCCAAAGTCCCCATTCCAGTGGTTCATCCTCCCTACTGTACACTCAGTCCTCCTGTGGCCAAATTCACTTCTCCTTCCTGTCTTGCACTTCTCCAAGTCATCCCCAGCTCCCTGCTCCCTACAAACCATCACAGCTCAGTCAGTTCTTTAATCCTTTCTTTCCCAACTCTCAGCCTTTAATTGACCTTCCTATTGGAACTGTTGCCAGCCACCACTTCCCCTTCCCTCTGCTCCTCTGCTTCTTTTGCTGGTCAATCCGGGTGGGAGAGGGGGAGTGGAAGATGGGAATGGGAGACAGCCTGTCTCCCTGCCAGGTGGCCATGTGGAGGCACGGGGTTGTGTGGTGGCGCTGGTGGGGGCTGAAAATCTGCCGAACACATGAGAAGCTGGGAACACTCGAGAAAGGAGGCAATCCAGAAGGGGGGACCAAATGTAGACATTATCAGTGCACACCATTTGGCAAACTCAGAGATGTTAAAAAATGAAAAGCAGGGGGAGGAAGCTGAATTTCTGCTAAGTCATCTCGTGCAAAATATGTGTCAGTCACCGCCTGATTCTAAATCACTACCTGATCCTAACAGTAGCATTTTGTAACTTTGCATTAGTAAATGTAAATGCTCTGCATTTAGTTCTCCATACTCCAAGAGAACCCAGGTTCATGAAATAAGCATATACTTATAATAATATATACATTTACTTTAACACATTGTGGTTAGCTCTTCTTTAAATTTCTAAAAAGGTTTTTACCTTCCTGTCACTGAAAATAACACTGTGTCCTTTTCCTCTAAATGAAACACAACAGGCCTAAGAGAATTGAGAGTTGGTTTTCAGGTTTATTTATCATTCTTTTTGATGTGAGGTGGTTTGAAATGAAATAACTTCTGACAAGCTCCTTCCGTTTCATTTGCTTTTATTTGGTGAGGGTGAGGAGGTGGGGGGGAATCTGCATCAGTAGGTTTTGTTTTGACAGTAAAAACTCTTTCCCCAAACGAGAAAGAAGGATGTTGGAAATTAAGATTAGTCTCGCATGTGTGGACAGACCATACAGTTATCAAGAATTATTCCATATGCAGAAGTAACATATCAATGACCTAATTTGTTAACTGGCACCCAGTCAAACCTCAGAGCCACCCAAGGTAGAAAAAAAATATAACCAGCTTGCTGATTCTTAGCCAAATTAGCTTTGTTCTTCTTTCATTCAGAGGAAAGGCCTTTCAAAAACACTTCATTTCTCTGCTACATGTATTCATATTATCTTTTGATATTCATTTATTGCATAGCAAAGAATTTTATGCTCAGCCATAGCAAAACGTGTATAGACTCAGCAGGACTTTTCATGTTGAGCTGTCAACACTGCACAAAGCTAGCCCTTTTTAAAATATAAACTTTATGCAGAAAAAGGTTCTGGCTTTCAGAGCAATTGGAATCTAGTGATATCAACTGAATTGGAGGCTTTGCATTACATTATAAGGTTAATGGCTTGCAGAAATACTGATTCTAAGGTTGAAGATACCATGAACACAAATGTGTGAAATACTTTAATTTCTATCAATTATTAATTCCAGAGCTATGATTTTGAGATCTTATATATTTTAATTAAATACTCTTGAACCTTTCACTTCCCTACACATACTTCTCCTTAGGTACGTAATTGTTTGATACAGAAGATTAATTTACTATAATACAGATATAAAAAAACCCACATACTTGCTGTAAAATTCTTACATCTTAAGTTGAAAATTTCAGTTATTGCATTTTAAGTTTCTAATAGAAATTAGTATAAGGCAAAGTATTGAAATATATTTTAAACTTTCTTTTCTGCATATACTTGTGCTGGCTAAGCCATGCTAGTGAAAAAATCAGTTTCACCAGCATACAGGCATGAAGAGGATGCATGAGAAGAAATTTAACTCTGTTGTTTTTTGTGTTAAGTTCAGACCAAAATTTCAAACAATGACAAAAAAAAAACAAACAGAACAAACAAAATCAAATAATAGGTAATAATAATAATAATAAAACCCCCTCAAAGCCAACAAAACAACAAAAGAAAACATAAGCAGCATCATAGTATAAAACAGACATTTGGAACTTTGGATGTGCCGGATGGAGGAAATATAATCGGGCAGATGGGGATTTGGACAGACTAGATTTTGAAGATGAAGTTTGGTGAGGTGAAGTCACTGAGAAACAGAATTGTCATGAAAAACCTCATAATACCACATGCCAACCCAAGCCCCACGGCTATGTCTATGCTGATAAATAAAATGGGGCCAGAGACCAAAACAAAATGTGACTGTTTTTGGAGGTGGTCCCTGGAAAAAATTAGACCCAGAACTCTGGCACATATTGACTCAGAAACAGTTGTTTGGAGAGATCCTCCCAGAGCCTGGGACTGAGCCAACAGTTAAGCAGTGCCTACAATAATGCATTCAACTCTACTTCTCTTCCCTCCCTTATTTTATTTATGACAAATGACAAATTTTACCATCTACCTGAACATTGCTAATGGTGCAAAGTGGCTATACTATCATATCATCCCTAGGATAGATTCAGTGGAGTCAAATTAAGGATGTCTTTGAGGTTTTAGAGCTTAGAAGGCAGTGCTATGTTATAGACAGCTTCAGCTGTCAGTTCTGTTGGCTGCTGTTGTTGCAGCAAATGATGCAGTATGGCTGTACACTTAAAGTCCAACTTTCGTGGAGCCTTCTAGCCAAGTCTGGTGCATGTTAGTTCCCCACTTCAACTGGACAAGAAGCACCATATTTGTCTACTTCAGTTTTGAAATGGTCCCCCAGCGATATTAGTAAGGTATCGGAGGACATTTACAGAAACATTACATAGTCTCTCATTTCCTTCCTCCTCTCCTGCTTCTCTGATTGCCCATGCCAGTAAAGCAAAGAAAGTATTCAATGATTTTAGATTGCAAATAGGCAGGACTAAAGACCTTTCCCTAGTGCTGCCCATATATAGTCCCTAAACCAAATCTTTCTAATTCATGTTCAGTTCAAGACCTTTTCATAACTAGGTCTTAATCCTGTATTTCTGGCTTGATGCCCTGGAGTAGGGATCTGGAAGTTCATGTAGAATTTTGGTCTTTTGTTGGATGGAACAGCTTTCCTAATTGAAGATTTAAAGTGGAGGCTCTGCCATGTTACTGAGAGATCCATCTTGTGCAACACAAAGGCACTAGTTTTGAAACAATGCCATAGGAATAGTATCTTGTGCCAGATACTACATTTATTCAGGGTTACTTGAGCAGAAGTAATGAGAAGCATTAAAGCAAGGTTTACATAATGAAATGCAATATCAAACACTCTATGTACATAAGTGAGAAGAGTAGAGATTGTTTTGAACAAAACTTAGTCTGCTTCTTGAGAATGGAAAATTACTAGCAGACTGCAAAATTACCCTCTCCCCAACTTTAATGTTAATTTTGACCTAATATAAATGTGTTTGATTGAGGCCCATTTTGACAAAAATCTCTTCTAAAATGTTTGCTATGCTCTTTTTTGCAACTCTTAGTCAGTCACCTGATCTTAGAGAGACCTGTAAAATATACATAGCCATTTCATAAGATGAGGAAAAAATATGATGAAATAAAAATGCAAATCATCCACAGAGCAGAGTATCAACAGAACTCAACAATACAAGATAGCAAAATTAAATAGTGCCTTTAGAAAATTGTATTCTCATTAACACACTATACAGAGAACAAGGCTGAACACCTTTGTCTCCTTAGGGAAACTGCTTTGCATGGAAATGGGCTCAGATCTCCCTTAAACAAAGTGCTTTTAACCCACATCATGACTTCCGGTGAGGAATTCATGCCTCAAGGGAGTCAGGCCAACAAATTCACATCAAAGTATCTGGAGGGCAAAAAACAGAATTCAGAGCCTCTGTGACCTATATGCACTTTCTAAGGATGGCCCCATAACCCACCTATGTAAGGAGCTACATCAGGGACCCCAAACCTGCTTCCTCTAAAGTTTGCAGCAAGCCTAACTAGCCTTGAACCAGGGAGAAGTTCCTTGTATTTCTACTGTGCTCTGCTACATGTGGCAGTAGTATGGCCATATGGAGAGTATCACCTAAGCAAGGTGATTCAAACATGGGTACAAGAAGGATGACAGTCAACGCAGAGGCAGAGAGGACTGGAGTTTTTCCAGAAAGAGGCAGCCAGCAGCTCTTCCCTCTCACCTGAACACCTTCAGGGGTACAAAGCAGTTCAGGTATGTCTCAGGGCATGACATGGAGATGGAACTTGCTGGTTCTGGAATAATAGTGCCTCGGGATTTTCCTTACTTTTTCATTTACTGACCCAAGAAAACCTACTGTTTCTTCACAGGTGCATGGGGCAATTATGCTCATTGCAGTGGGGGTGGACTAAATGACTTTTAAAGGCCCCTTCCAACTCAAGCTGTCCTATGATTCTGTAACTATGACATTGCATGGGGTGTTCTGTCTTCAAACAAAATGGCTGTACCTCTTCCACAAGACTGTGTTTCCTTTTTCTTTCCAGAAAAAGATGTTTGAAAGCAAAATATTATGATTGTTGTATGGATTACAGCTAAAAGATCTTTATCTTTTCCTTTACTTTGATTACCCATAGCTATAACAAATCTCCCAGCATTTGGTCACAAAATCTGCCCAAGCTAGGAGAAAGCTGTGACCAGTCTCTCAGATAGCTGCAGCAGGAAGATGTGTCTCCCACTGTGCTGCATCCTCAGGAAAATACAGGCCTGTTTTACCCCCACTTTTCCCCTCTCATATTTTCAGTCATAACTGGTAGCTAGGATCACCTCAGGTAAATGGTAGTACATGGCAAACCAAGGCAGAAAATTGGGCAGTGTCAGGAATGAGCTGTAGGATGGGTGCAGCTAATGTAGAAAGGGTTGCAAAAGGCTGTGACATTGCAAACCAGCCCGAAGAACAGGAAGAAACAGCTGCTCAAAACTATATCCATGACCTTTCCATGGACAAACCCAGGGGGGAATAGATGTATTCTATGAATGATAAGGAAACAGCCAAATGAAGTGCAAATGGGAAAGACAGACTGAAGCAGGGACTGGACAAAAACCAAGAGAAGAAATTAACATGAAAAATAAATAAATAAATAAAAGAAGAGGCAATTTAGACCCCACATATAGCAGAGGAGAAAAGCAAAGCTTTGTGCCAAGGCAGAATCCTAAGAAAGCCCATAGGAAAAGCAGATGGGAAATATGTGTGGAAACAGTGCTAACACCTGCAACAGGTGTGTTATTTTTTCAATATGAAAAAAAGAGTTCCAACTATGTATGACTGCAGCACAAGCACTGAAAGAGACCTGTCAGAAAGACAGAAAGGATAAGCAGTCCCAACTGATTAATTTGCGTACAAGGAAAGTAGTTCAAATTATTACATAAGCAAAACATGACAGAGAGCCAGGATGAAAAGAACTGTCACAACAAAGGTGTTGCTAGATCTATTGAGTAATGCTCCAGAAGTTCTAATCACCATACTCCCTAAAGAAACAAATGACACCAATAAAGATTATTGATATAATATACAAGAAACTTTCTTCAGACAGAAAAGAAAATTCATTGGAACTGTGCAGATAAGGAACCTGCAGAAGATTTCTCCATGTCAAGCAGGGGTGAACAAAGTAAAATGCTCATGCTGGAAGTCAACCAAAAGAAGATCCGATGGGGTAGGTTGGAGGGGTTTGAATGCACAGATCACTGGAATGCCTCCTGCTGCTGCAGCCAACTGTTTGGATTACACTGTCTCCCCTTATGCAGACAGGTTGCCAGCCTCTTGGGCTCAGAACTGGCAGGGCCTGTTAGGCAGGCTGCAAACCTTCAGGAGAAGGAGGGAAAGGGAAAGCTTTCACTTAATTTAGATAATCCGGCTTGCACTTCCAACATACAAATTAGCCAAGAAACTAAAATTGTTCTGAAGCAAAAGATGAAGGATAACATGAATATAATGCCTGACTCAAATATGTGGGGAAACAAGCAAGAACTGGAAGGTGCTGTACTAAATAAAGGAGATTATGATCTGGAAAGACTAACTGAAACTTAGTGGGATAATTCCCTTGTGTTGAAAAGACAGGATGCAGTATACAGGGGAAAAGCAGAGTAGAAAAAAATCAATAGGTGTAAAATATGTTAATACTTTCAAAGCACATATTTTATCATTTTGACAGTGACAACAGTAAATGGTAAAAATCTCAGGTAAGCATACAAGAAATTAAAAAAAGCAAAAACAAAACAAAAATCTTACAGCAATTATTTCATGCATATCCCTTAGGCCAGTACTCTGGAACAGAGCCAGGGAAGGCACTAAGCCCTGATTGCATTTTAGTTGATCAAGTATCTAGATAGTGCATGCAGATTCAAAGTTGTCAAACACATATAGTGAATTCCAAAAACTAAGGATGAAGAGTTAGGTCGAAGTTTCAGCTGTTGGGAAGTGGGGCACTGAAAGTATGAAATCAGAGCATTTGAACCTAATACAGGAAAAAAATAATTCAGCTAGAAAAAATGGTGTAAGGGAATCAGCTGCAGTTTCAGAAACATTTTAGAGAACATAAAATATTGAATATGGGATAAGAATAAATGCTTAAAACTTATCTTTAAAAAGAAAATGAAAAAATGAAAAAAAAGCATTGGGGACTTTTGGGGAAACTGCAAAAGAAATGAAACTCATATGTGGGAGGAAAAAAGGAGATATAAGGCAAAGCAATGGTCAGAGTGTCTTCAAAAGGGCTATTCAAAGCTCAAAGTACATATACAGGAAGGAGTGGCAGGAAAGGAATCCAAGGACTCTTAAATCTGAATAGGCTAAAAAGGGAAAAGGAGAATAAAAGGACTTATATAGCTACCAAAGGGGGAAAAGGAGTACAAAGATCAAAATTCACTCTACCAATGAAAAAAATACGAAAGAAAAAGAAATTTAAAGTGCAAAAATAAACAAGATACCAGCCTGAACTGTGTCGCTTATTTAGCATGAAAAGAAATATTACAAGCAATTTAGAGCCAACCCCTCCAAAATCATCTTCAACTGTTTGGAACAGGTCCAGAAAAGGACCACATTGAGACTCATAATGTACTTTTGAAATATTCAAGAATCAAGAGTAATCAAGAGGCCTATCTTTGGCATAGAATGTAGGAAACTTAGGGTGTGATTCACACGTTCTCTCTTGGGCAATAAAGGCACCACTATCTCTGAGCCAGTCCCTCTAGGTTTTTCATGACGGACAAAGAAAAACAGGAAATTACCTGTCCTGGTTTTAGGTGGCATAGAGGGGTTTTTTGGTTTTTTGAGGGTTTGTTTGTTTGTTTGGTTGGTTGGTTGGTTGGTTGGTTTGTTTTGTTTTTTACAGTAGCTGGTACAGGGCTGTATTTTGGATTTGTGCTGTAAATAATGTTAATGATAAAGGCATGTTTTCATTATTGCTGAGCAGGGCTTACACAGACTCAAGACCTGTTCTGCTACTAACACCACCTCACCAGCACATAGTCTAGGGGAACACAAGCAGTTTTCAGGGGACACAGCCAGGACAGCTGACCTCAGCTGACCACAGAGATATCCCATAAGGATATGCTGTCATGCTCATCATAAAAAACTAGGGTAAGGAGAAAGAAAAGGAGGATGTTCAGAGAGAAGGCTTTTGTCTTCCCAAGTGTGCTGGCTTTGGTTGGAGTAGAGTTAATTTTCTCCACAATGGCTGTATGGGGCTATGTTTTGAATTTGTGCTGAACACAGGGTTGATAATATAGAGAAGGTTTTGCTATTGTGAACGGGGCTTGGACAGAGCCAAGGCCTTTTCTGCTTTTTGTGCTGCCATGCTGGTGACAGAGTTGGGAGTGCATGAGAGGTTGAGAGGAGACGCAGCTGGAACAGGTGACCCCAAGTGACCAAAGGGACATTCCAGACCATACGGCATCATGTTCAGTAAGTGAG
Source organism: Cettia cetti (assembly GCA_013401135.1). Lineage (NCBI taxonomy): Eukaryota > Metazoa > Chordata > Aves > Passeriformes > Sylviidae > Cettia > Cettia cetti. The sequence continues at coordinate 5,590 of VZUI01056096.1, read as the reverse complement.
GGTGTAAGAAGAAAGAAGGGGGGATGTTTGGAGTGATGGTGTTTGCCTTTCCAAGTCACTGCTATGTGTGATGGGGCCCTGCTCTCCTGGAGGAGACTGAACACCTGTCCATGGGAAACAGTGAATAAATTCCTTGTTTTGCTTTGCTTTGCTTTGCTTGCACGCATGGCTTTTGCTTTACCTGTTGAACTGTCCTCATCTCAATCAACAAGTTTTCTGTCTTTTACCCTTCTGATTCTCTTGCTGACCCAATGGTGGGTGAGTGACAGAGCAGCTGCCTGATAATTGGTTTCTGGCTGGCTGGGGTTAAACCACAATACCAAGTGTTTGTTACACATGACGGAGTCCTGTTTTCCTGGAGATGGTCGAACACCTGCCTGCCCATGGGAAGTGATGAATGAATTCTTTGTTTTGCTTTGCTTGTGTACAACTTTCGCTTTTCCTATGTGTCTTTATCTCACCACATGAGTTTTCCCTTTTACCCTTCCAGTTCTGCATCCCATCCCACTGGAATGCTGTGTGAGTGATGCTCTGTGAGATAGATCCCAGCTTGGGTTAAACCATGACATGAGCTCTGCATAATAATGTTGGTTTCTGGAATAACATCATACATATCACATCCAGAGATACCTAGTTTTCTAGTGGGGTATAAAAAAAAGTCTAATTTAGATTTAGAGATCTAACTTGTGCATGCTTCAAATCATATGAGACAAATATCACCCTTGCTTTCTTATTATTACAAAATCTAGAAGGATGAATTAATGAATTAATGCAGAGGGTTTTAATACCCTCTGAAATATAAGTGAAATAAATATCTTACTAGAAATGCCTAATGTTAACTGCTTAAGACACTGAAAAGAAAGAAACACTGGTAGAAAAAAGTGGATAAGACCTAGGAGGTATTATCATTGTCTAATCTCTTCAACCAGAGGGGATAAAATGGGAAAACAAAATCCTAATTTCTCTCAGAAGTTTTAGATTCTATGTGCCTCAGTGATGTGAGCTATAGAAAGAGTGCATTTTGAGAAGTATTATGTAGTAGGAAGAAAAAAAAATGATTTAACACCTTCAATGGTAACATGATGTGAACATCAGGGACCCATCAGTATAAATGAAAATGTGGTACAGTTTTACTAGAAGATATAACTGCTGCCAGCACACCATCACCGTGGTGGGCCCTGTCATCTCTAAAATGGAGTAAACCTATTGGTTGGAAGGAAGAAATGTGCAGGACACCTGTGTTTCAGGTTGACTCAGGCTGATATTCTATGTGTGTGCCATGCTTTTTTTTCTGATTCCACACCAAACTGCTTGATCCTCCCAGCAATCATTCTCTTCTAATGGAAAGGACAGCATAATCCATTTACCAGCAGGTCTGACAGAAAAATTGGTATCACTGATTTTTTTTGAAATCCAGTCTAAAATTACAAATTTTAAATTCATGCATTTTGCTCAATTTGAAATAAACTTATTAGAACACTGTATTACTAAGCACTGTAACTGTTACAAAAAACCCTGAGCTTTATAAAATGCTGTTTCTTAAGGAAAATACTATTTTGTTAGATAATTTCTAATATAACCATAAGGTATTCACCTTGCAACTCAGGCAACACGTTCATGATGGGAACTCGTCATTAGTTACCAGTAATCTAAAATTAACTATTTCACTATGGACTCAGAAAAAGGATAAAAGTCCATTTGATGTGCCTATGTTTATAAAATACTATTGTGGCAATGTGAGCCCATGAAAAGCATAGAGAAAAATTAAAATTAATTACCATTATGGAAAATTAGATATACTTCTACATCTGTGCTTTCTATTACAAATAGAACACTCACTTCTTTCCCAATACACAGAAAATTCCCTTTTATTTCTTTGCTCTTTACTTTTGTAGTTACAGCAATGCTAAAAGAATCTTTAAGGCAGTAACTATCTCAGTGTTACAGTCCTGTGGGTGAAAGGCCTCTTAAAAGAAGGAAAAGAAAAATTAATGATAGTGTCTTCCTACCCATAAATATATACTGAATTTCTTTACAGTCAGGCAAGACCTTAATCCCCACAGCTGTGACACCTACAACTGCCACCGATGTCAGCAAGAGATTGAAAGAACGAAAGGACAAGAATGTCAAAACTACAAACATTTGCAAACAATTAATAATCAGCAGTATGAAATAACACCTAGGAAATGCCAAGCAAGAAGAAAATAAAAGAACATAATCTAGACTGCACAATAAATGTGTCAGAGGCCCCGGAGTTATAAAGGTGTATGTAATCACATGATTGCAAGTTGTAATGCAAAGCAAGTGCTAAGGTTGTCAAGAAAAGAAAGTTATTTTACTTTAGCAGGCTTCATTTTTGCTCCTTGCAAATTTCACCACTGGGGCTCTTTTGCTGGGCTTTGTTGGCTTGGGTATTTTTGGTTGGGTTTTAGGGGGAAGGAGGGATTAGGATTCCCTTTTATCTTCTTTCATTTGTTTTGTTTTTTGGGTTTTTTTTTAAATTTTAGATGTGGATTTTTGGACCAGTGTAACTGTTCCTCTTCTTGGAGGTCTGTAGCACATGACTTCACTGGCAGTGACCTTGCAGAACAATGAACTCTGCAGTGAAGTTATTCTTGGAGACGAGGCGACAGGATGTTCTCATGTAGGCAGTATGCAATTTTACATTGTTATCTGGTGACAGCTGATCCAGCAGCCAGTACACCACAACACAAGCCAATATTGTTTCTCACACAGAAAGGATAAACCTCCCTGCAGAAAAGAGGTTAAATCTAGCAAAAGTATCCAAATGAATAATCAGTTTCTCCATCTCCAGGTGTAAAGAAGAGGTTTATGACCACAGTTGCATTATTATTCCCTCTAATACTATCCTAGATTATATTAATTGCTCCAGTGTGTATCCCTGGTACAGAACTAACTTAAAGAAATACTTTTTGTCTTTTCTGTCTTATACATACATATTGAGTACATACAGCAATCCAATGTGTTTACATGAAATGCCAGTTTATCATCATGCTCTCCCAATCCAAGGCTACAAATAAACTTGGAGATAGGCGTTCAATTACAATGATTTACACCTGACCTAATAAAGAGATCTGTGATGAGTACTTAAAGACATCTACTTCCAAATTAGTAATCCTGGTTTCTTTAATAACTACTGGAGAGCACTTACATGATGGTCTTTCATCTTAACCTGCAGCAGCCATCTGAAATACTCTAAAAGTTCCTACTTCTGTCCATTAACTATATTCCATTAAAAATAATTGCAATTTTCTGAAGATAAATTCCACCTTTCCAGTGTTGCTAAGGATAAGGTTAAGAGTCTGGGAGATTATTTATGCTATTGAAATTGGAGAAAAAAGGGAAAAAGACAGGAAGACAGAAAAATTCTTTGCAGTATGCAGAATTCTAAACATTCATTTAACCCATTAGCCTTTCTCTGATTTCTTCATCATCACTCACCTTAAACTTGTTCTTGGAAAGGAGAAAGTGCTGTCACAGTCCACCTGCCTTAGCACAACAGTGATTTCCTTCTTACGTGTGCAAGCTTTTAAATCTCGTTTTTGGGCATACCACTGTGTAAATCCAGCACTCAGGTAAATGTTTGTACAAGGGTTCTCGTAGGTGTAGCTGGGGGGGGGCAATTTTCAGCAGGATTGGAGTCATCCTTCATCCATTCTACCCATGATAAACCAGTTATTTTTTCCAGTGTGCACATTCATATTATGTGACCTGTTCAGACTTCCAACACTAATTCACCTTCATGCTACACAATTGCCTGACTACTGTGGGATGGGTTATATCACAGATGTTTTCTCAGGGAAAATAATTCTTATCTGATGTTGTAGTTGTCCTGAGGACTGGAATTGGCCTATGGGCTACAATATCCCTTAGGTAATCAGTTGGATGGCTTTGTTTCATGAAGTGAGTGCTACTAATGAGCACACAAAAATAATGCTAAATCAAGTATCTAAACAAAATAATTTATTGTCCATAAAATCCATTTTCATGACCCTCTGGGCTCAATGAATGCAAAACATTTTATTTAAGGTCATGTTTTGCAGCTACAGCAAACTGCAAAATGACTCCAAAATCCAGTTACCAATAGAGGAAGATTTGCCTTCTGAGTGTGCATGTATAGAGGTAATTTTTTGGTTTTGGTCTAATTTTCTGAGATGCAATACTACCTGACTTTGAAACCAGTCTATGATCAAGTTTCCTACAAAATTTGGCACAAACCTTTGAGACAGACTGATATTTGATTCAGTAGAATGGTACCTGTGGCAGCTGTGCAACTGATCAGGCTGCTAAATAAGATTATGGGAATAATAATTTTGGGAGTTATGTTTGGAATTTAGACAATGAAATGAAATTACCATATGCAATGTGCTGACCCTGGCTGGATGACAGGCACCCACCAAAGCTGCTCTATCACTCCCCTCTGCAACTGGACAGGGGAGAGGAAATATAATCATGGACCATATTGTTAAAGCTAGACAGAAATGGGGAAGAAGCTTTTTCCTATCAGAAAATCTTTTGTTGGATTGTAACATTTCTGATCAAATTATTGACAAGGAAGTCTCTCAGACTTAAACAAAAACTACTTGCATTTAAGTAAGAGAAATAAACATCAGCTGCTTTTTCGCCAGAGAGATGAACAATCTTACAGTACATGGGAAAGTAAAGTACAAATACCCACCTACCTCATTTAAATCAAACCACTACCGTAAACTGTTGTCACATCCCAACTCATTATATCAGAAGCTGAACTAGAGTCTTCTCTGAGACTGTGCAATAGGCTTTACCAACAGAGAACTCTCCCATAATTTTTCCCTTTGCTTTTTGCATTTAGAACAGGGCCCTCAATCACATTCCTTTAAACCAGAGGTTACTAAAGGAAATTGTGTATTTTGGTCCATCATTTGGCTTAAATTTAGACAAACTTTTATGCCACCCCAATTTCAATTTCTTTATCAGCCTCCATCCTCCAAATTAAATAGAAGCTCATACCATGAGGTCTTGCTTTAAGTTATACAATCTACCAGCCCCAAGATGAGTTCAGACTGCACTTTTCTTCATTTCACTAGTCTCTGTTATAACTGCTTAACTTTAAAAAAGGTCTTCCACTCATGTTCTCTTCCCTTGTCTTCCTCTGCTTAACTGATGTGCAGTTCTTCCCTTCAGTCCTTCTAGGTCCTAGCTAATCCCCTGAACAGAAAGCAATGGGGAAGCTGCCAGAGCAATACCAGGACTCATTCAACATGAGAACAGGAGCAGCATTTTGAAGAATCCCACCATTATATGCTTGACTATTGAAAATATTTTACTTGCTATAAATGGCTACATCTTCTTTTAAGTGCAAAATCATATTTAATTTTATTTATTCAGCAATAATCTTTTGGAAGGGGGAGGGCTATTTTTGTGTAAATTGTGTATAAGTTTAAATATCTTGTTCCACTGTGCAACAGGAAAAATATTTCTTATCATGCGGTAGTTACTTATCAGAAGCTGTTAAGGAAACATGGAAAGAGAAAGAGAGAGAAAGAAAGAGAGAAAGAAAGAGAGAAAGAAAGAGAGAAAGAAAGAGAGA
>VZUI01056095.1:0-15663 GCA_013401135.1 Cettia cetti | reverse complement strand
AAGGCAGGTGTTCCAGGGCAGGTGTTCCAAGGCAGATATTCCAAGGCAGGTGTTCCAGGGCAGGTGTTCCAAGGCAGATATTCCAAGGCAGGTGTTCCAGGGCAGGTGTTCCAAGGCAGATATTCCAAGGCAGGTGTTCCAGGGCAGGTGTTCCAAGGCAGATATTCCAAGGCAGGTGTTCCAGGGCAGGTGTTCCAAGGCAGGTGTTCCAGGGCAGGTGTTCCATCTCAGCCTTGTCCTGGAGCAAGATGGGTCAGCATGGTTATTTTCCAGGACATAATGTTTTAGTTTTATTTCTTTTCTGCATTGAAAATTAAGACTTTCCAGCATTCCCATGAGCAGGTGGGAGTTGTTTTCTCCAAGAAGAGCATTCCCAACACCCTAGGATTGTGCAGCCCACGTGATTCTGAGACCTGTGCTGGGTCTCCCAGGAAGCTGGGATGAGAGAATGGGACCTCTTGCCCTCCAATTCAAGTATTAAATTCCTAAATTAATGCACATCCTCATCAGGAAAACCCAACAAACCCCATCCAAGGCCTGACCTCTGTATTGACCTGGAAATAACTCGAGCTCTGTGCCTCAGTTTCTCCATCTGGAAAACAAGGTTTGGGGGTTGCAGGTAATGGGATGAAGGCACGCAGAGCATACTGGCCCCTCAGCCTGCATGGATAACAGCTGGCATTAGAAATCCATTAGAAAATAAATCCCACTTGGGGTTGCTTCGGGCAGGGCTGAGCTCCCACTGCCCCAGCCTTGCCCTGGGCACTGATGCAACCCTCTTATTTTTACCAAGGGAAAAAAGCAAAAGGGAAGAGGATTAAGTAAATACTAGAAGTGGAGGGTTTTTTTTTTTTCCTGCTGGGCTCAGCTGAGAGGTTTGGGGTTGTTTTCTGCTGTGGCAAACCCAGTCCTGGTGCTCCCAGCCAGGGCCTGTCTGCAGCTCTTCTCCTTCCCTTCTTGAAAATACAACAAAATGGGAATATTCAGCTGGATTTTTCTCCAGGAATGGAGAAAAAATGGGAATTTCAGCTGTTTACAAGAGGACTCTGATAACATCTGGCTGAAGGAGTGATGACCCAAAGATGAGGCTCATCACCCAAAGGAGACACTGTTGTCCCCTTGGATCATTTTGGCGCCTGGATACTGAGGTCCCCTGGTGTGACCTCAGCTCCCTGAATCCATGGGTGTGCTCCAAATCTCCTGTGCCTGGGGAAATCCCTTTGGCTGGGGTGGGCTCCTCTTGTTGACTTTGGCTCAGCCCCAGCTGGAGCTGCCCAGGGAAATGCATCCCCTAAGGTCCTGCAGGATGACCTGACCCGACCTCCTGTCCAGCAGTGCATTATTTATCCCCCATGGTGCTTCCCAAAAGGGATGGAGGGGCTAAAAAATGTCCCCTGCACGGAGGTCAGCCCCCCAAGGACAAGATTTAATGGAAATCTGAGGCCAAGCCTCCAGATCCCCTCAATTTCTTCCTCCTCTGCCTCAGCATGTCCGTGACAGCCTGAGATGTTTGGACTTTTCAAGGTAACTTTGCTCCCTGTTGAAAAAATGCCCCCGAAGGAGCCACCACCAGCTTTAGACCCCACCAAGAAAATTGATCTGGAGAGGAAATGCAGCAGAGTGAAGGGAATAAAATGAGTTTTTCCCAGTCTCTGGTTGGGTTTATTCCTAGAGCTGGACTAGAAGCACAAAGCAGCAGCAAGTGGAGCATCCAGGAGGAAAGAGGGGCATCCTGGTGCTCTGAAAGCCCCACAGAGCCACCTGGTGAACCCCAGTGTCAGGTAGGGCCAGGCCATCAGTCAGGAAGGTGTGGCTGCCCTTGGACCAGCTGGTTCCCTTCTGCCTCTCCAAGGAACTGGATTCCAGCAGCTCTTGGATGGAGAAAATCCCTGCAGAGGAGGAGGCAGCCCTGGGCCTGCAGACCTGCAGCTCCTGGCACACAGGCCAGCCTGGAGCCACAGGAATGTCCTGGTGGAACTTCAGGGACACTGGACTTCTGCAGCCCCTCAGCTCTGGGAGGATGATGATGGTGGGGTTTGCTTTATTCAGCTGCTATGAAAATTTAGGCAGAGCTGGCTGGGAATAACCAGGATGCAGAAGCAGGAGAAGAGGGCACATACCCAGCTCCAGCACCTGGGACATGGAGTGAAGCTCCATGGAAGTGTCCAAGGCCAGGTGGGACAGGGCTTGGAGCAGCCTGGGATAGTGGAAGGTGTCCCTGCCCATGGCAGGGGGTGGAATGGAGGGCTTTAATGTCCCTCTAAGCTGTTCCATGATAGGATACACCAGCTCCTGGGAGAAGGTTTGGGATGGGGCAGCTCCTGGGAGAAGGTTTGGGATGGGGCAGGTGAGGAAGCAGCACCCAGAAGAGGACTCTGCTGACCTGTGCTGGGAAATGGAAGCTCAGGCCTTGCAGCCCCTGGTGCCATTCACCTGTGCCAAGCCCTGCTTGGAAAGGGATCTGGAACCCACGGGAAGGAGCAGGAGAGAGCCAAACCAGCCGCAGTTTCTGTTCTCTGCCCTGCAGACAGAGGGCTCTGCCTCTCCCTGCAAACCTCCCCGGGCAGCAACACTCAGGATCAGTCCCAGCTTCCCCATTCCCTGCTCTGGATGTCATTGTGTCACATGGGAATCAGTAAACCTCTTGGACTGAGAGCCAAGAAGCAAAATCTGGGAAGGCTGAGTGCCTGTCTCTGTTGGAAAGGACACGCATGGATTTTTTTTCCTGGCAAAACCACTAAAGAAAATGCAATTAAAAACAAAAACCTTCTTTGACTTGCAAAATCAGCCTTGTGCTTGGCAAACCAGAGATGTTTAATGAATTCCCTCTCTGCTGAGGTTGACTGGTCAGGTTAAACTTCCTCCTGGCTAATTATGAAGTCCAGCTAAGTCCTGCAATGCAGCCTTCGATGGGTAGGCCAGCAGATGAGGCTGGTCTGAACCAAGGGCAGCTCTCCTCAGCTTCCACTGAGGGAGAGGAGGAACTTGGTGCTTCAGCTGGTCCCAATCCACTCTGGGATCAGAGAGGGAACACTGGGAAGAACAGTTGTGGTTCTGGGTTCAGGTAATTCCTTCCCTTGGGTCAAGTGAAGTTCCCTCTAGAGAAAAGAATTCACTCTTGTGTGTTTCCCTCCATTAAAATGTGAGCATTTTGCACACTGATGAGGACACGAATATATACAAATGCAGCCACATTAATATAGAATTTATATATAAGGAATATATATAAATGAAGAGTTACCTATAGAGGCATCCCCACTGAGCCACCCTTGGGGACAGAACTGCAGCTGACAGGCAAAGGTGGATGAAAACCCAGCCCACTCCACGATGGAATGGCTTTGGTTTGATAAATTCCCTGCCTCGATTCCCAAATGCCTTTTGTACTTCCCACCCCAGCTTTCTTCTCTGAAGATCAGCATTTCCCTGGGATACACAGTCACCCTCCCACCCAGGGGAAAGCACTTTGACACAACAAAGACTCAGAATTAATTAATTCATCCAAACTTTGTGTGGTTTAGGCTCAATCAATCCTGTTTTGCTGTTAACAGCCAGTTTATCAAATGCAGTGCTGGTGATTCCAACATCCCTGGGCATCTTCCCGCAGCTTTTACCTGTCCCGGCTCTGCCTGGAGGGGGTGAATATCAGACCAGCCCAGTCCCCGGTGCAGCCTGACCTGAGCTGAACTGCAGGCAGAGCCAAAGGCTCTCATCCCATGCTCTGGGCTGAGTTTTGTCCTCCCCCACACCGGCGCTGAGGTTAATCGTGTTCCAGACAGAGGAGCTGCACCTCTGCATGCCCAGAATCAGGGATTTAGCCCTAATTAAGGGGTGATGCACAGCCAAAGCTCCAGCAGCCCGGGGTTCTTCATTAGCCTGATTAATTTGGCTGCTTTGGGGCTGTACTGCAAAGCCCTGAGCCCCGGCTGTAAAAAGCCCCGGCTGGAAACCTGAGATCCCTCACCCAGCACTCCTGCTTTATTTCAGGGCTCTGCGCTGCCTCCTGCCTCCCCCTCGGGCTGTGCCGGGGGGGTTGAACTCAGACCTCTCCAGTAACCTTAACGAGGCCCCGTTTGCCTTAAAAAACCTTTTCTTTTTTTTCTTTTTCTTTTTTTTGCAACGTGATATCCTGATTTTACAGCTGGGCTGTGCACGGATTTCCCAAGAGCCACCCCCAGCTCAGAGCTACCTCCACCTCTGCAGGGGAAAGCTGCAAGGACCAGCACAGCTTCACTCTCCTGCATTCCCGGAAAAGAAAAACCTTCAAAAAGGGATTTAAAAAAAAAAAAAAATTCATTCATATCCTGATGTTAGAAAAGACAGAAAGGCAAAATCAAGGCTCTGCTGGATGTGGGAAAGCCTGGATGCAAAATTGTCTCTTTGGTGGGGTTTGTGTTGATGTTCAGATGGTTTGAGGGTGCCAAGGTTCAGGCTGAGATGTCCAAGTTTGATTTCCCAGGGATTTTACTCAGATCTGATGCCACAATGAATCAGATTTGGATGCTGAGAGGGGAAACACCAGTGCCTGGCACCCTGCTCCTGCCCACACACATTGGAATCATTGTGGGTTTGGAGATAATTGTGGATTAGAAATGGCCACAAATCCTCCAGGGATCTGTCTTCCTCTTTCTTCACATGATGCACAAGCTTTCCTCAACCAAAGTCCTTCTTTTCCCTCTCACTGGGGCATTTTTTCCCTGTTTCCAGCTGCCTGGGTACATGCAGGAACAGCCCAGCTGGAGCTGCAGAGGCAGATGACAAGCATGGAATTACCTTGAGGGGAAAAGAGATGACTTTGAGAGAAAACTGAGCTGGAAGATACCAGAAGGGGCTAAAGAGAGGTTCTGCCAAAGGGATGGGGCTGGGCAGGAGGGTGGGATTTCAGTCCATGGATTTGTGGGGCAAAACTCCTGAATTTATCCCCCTCAACTCTGCTCAGGTGAGGCCCCACCTGCAGAGCTGCCTTCAGCTCAGAGGAACCCAACATCAGGAGGATCTGGAGCTGCTGGAGCAAGCCCAGAGCAGCCCATGGATCTGCTCCAGGGCTGGAGCCCCGCTGCTCTGGAGCCAGGCTGGGAGAGCTGGGGGTGCTCACCTGGAGAGGAGAAGCTCCAGGGAGAGCTCAGAGCCCCTGGCAGGGCCTGAAGGGGCTCCAGGAGAGCTGGAGAGGGACTGGGGACAAGGGCTGGAGGGACAGGACACAGGGAATGGCTCCCACTGCCAGAGGGCAGAGCTGGATGGGAGATTGGGAAGGAATTGTTCCCTGGAAGGGTGGTGAGGCCCTGGAACAGGGTGCCCAGAGCAGCTGTGGCTGCCCCTGGACCCCTGGCAGCGTCCAAAGCTCCAAAGCTTGGAACAATCTGGGATAGTGGGAGGTGTTCCAGAAGTTAGGTTGGAACAAGATGGTTTATGAGGTTCCTTCCAACCCAAACCATTCAAGGATTCCATGGAATTTTCTGTATTTCCCTTGGCTTAGGGTTGAGAGCAGCCCCTTTCCACATGAGAACAACTCGATGCAAAAACCTACCTGTGAATGAGCAGCAACCCTGGCTCAAATAAAATACTTATTAAGTAATATCAGCAATTATTAGGAAATAAACTCATTTCCCTGTTGGTCCTTTTTTGAAACATTGAACGTGGCCGGATGAACAAGGGAGTGATAAGGATAAATAAAGAAATAAAGGGAAAGGAATCATATGGAAGCAATTAGCAGGAACTTCAGTCAGGAAAAGCTGAAGGTGCTTGTAGCATTAGGGCTGCAGTGATGGGTGCTGCGGGACCATAACTCACCCACACTCCGGGCATTTTCCCTGCAGATGTGACTTTTCTGCAGGAATATCAGCTTACCCCTAGGAAAAATTAACCTGTCCAGCCCTGGAAGTGCTCCAGGGAGTTTGGGATTTGGGATTTACCATGGGCTGGGGGAGAGGTGGGATCATTGGGCACTGGGTTTAATGTGGTAGCCAGAGGGGGAGGTTGGATGCTTTGTCTTGTGAGCACAGAAATTTCCCTGGTTGTAGAATTCCCATGGATTTGGACAGGCACTGGACTAGGCAAAACTTTTCCATTTTTGGGAAAAAGGGCAAGGAGAATTTGGAGTTTCTTGAGGAAGATGCTCTCCATACCCTTCTCACCCCACACTGCCCACAGCTAGAGCAGCCCTAAAGATCAGCTCCATCAGAAGCAATTTGGTGATTCCAGGGGAAAAACTGACCCTTTCCTTCACAAAAAGCACCTTTGGTTTTGACCTTTTTCCCTGTCCCCAGTGCAAGGCTGCAACAAATGCTGGGTTTTCCCATGGGGCTGTAATTCCCAGTCGGGTTTGTTCCACAGAGTGCCTCGGAAGAGCGATGCATCCAGGCTTTTCTGCAAGGCTTTTTGGGGGGATAAATTATTCCCGGAGGCGGGGATGCTCCAGTTTCCCTGTGGAGATCAGCAGGACCCATGGAGGGCTCTCGGGCCACAGCTGAGGAATTTGGGGTGCAGCCCAAGTGGAGGGGCAGGGAGGGGCTGAGAGGCTTTGCTGTCCCTCCGAAGGATGGGAGGACGGCGAGGCAGCAGCCGGGGAAGAGAAGGAAGTTTTGGCTCATCAGCCCAGTGACAACAGAACAGGTCCATTTTCCCTTCCTAGTTTATCTTATCCAAGCTAGAACTCCTCCCACTGCCATCTGTGGGGAGATCTAGGGATTTTGCAGAGTGATTTGGGGAGGAATGGCAGGGCCAGCCCCGAGCCCTTTGCTCACCCCTGCTGATGGCCACGGGGCCAGGTGACACCAGGCCCTCGGCATTCCAGACCCCTGGCATTGGGACATTTTTCTGTTCCATGTCCCAGCTCCAGGCTCTGGGAATGAAAACTTTCCAGCACCACTCACTGCCTGCACAGAGGGTGGAAGAAATGGTTGTAAAATGGATTCTGGAGGTCCTGGGGTGGGACAGTTTTGAATTTGGGGTTTGTTTTCCATCATCTCTGGAGGGAAATTGCCCCTCCCTGGATTGTAGCATGCCACAGGAGATCCATCTCAGGAGGAACAGGGAAAACAACCTTCACCTGTTTTAAGGTGAAAAGTGATTTTTTTTTAAATTTATGTATCACTGGAAATGCCATTCCATTATCCTATCCAACACCAATGGGAAACAATCCTGTAAATAAACTCCTCATCGTTCTGCCTGTGTGATCCCAAAGCTCTGGAAAACAAAACTCTGTTTCCCCATCCCACTGATATTAACCCACAGTAAATTCTCAGCCCTTTAGGGAGGTGTTTTCCAGAGGAAAATCCTAATGGATGTAAAATCCCCTCTCCAAGTCACCATAAACCTGCAGCACCTACCCCATCAAAGGGTTCTGCAGGGCAAACTGTTCCCAGGGGGCCTGTGAAAGGTGGGATCACTTTTTATAGGAGAAAAATAGGGGGGGAAAGTGGGAGAGGGGAAAAAAACCTCAGGAGGATTAAAAAAAAAAAAAAAACCAAACAAAAAAACCCAACTCCAAACCAAGCAAGAAAACACAGACGAAAAGAAAGGAAAAAAAAATAGAAAAAATAAATGGAAATTAAAATATTAGAAGGGAAGAACAGGAAAAAAAGAGGTAGACATAAGAAAGAAAGAAAACATTAAAGAAAAAGGAATGGGAGAAAAAAGAAGAGGAAATGGAAAAGTAGAAAGGAAAAAAATCGAAAGAAAATAGGTCAAAATGGACAGAAAAAAGGGAAAAATAGAAAAAATAGAAAAAATTAAAAAATAGAAAAATAAATAGAAAAGTGGAAAGAAAATGGAAAGAAAAAATTATAATAAGAGAAAAATAAAAATAGAGAAAAATAGGAAAATAGGAAGGAAAAAAAATTAGAAAAAAATAGAAAGAAGATTGGGGGAAAATGGGGAGAAAATAAAAATAGAATCAAATAAATAGAAAAAAAAAAAAAGCCCTAAAGAGAAAAGCTCCCTGACAACCCCGGCGTTGAACTGGAAAAGCAAATCCCGCCCGTGTCCAGCCCGGTTCGGTGCCGGCCGTGCCGCAGGAATTCTCCATCCCGAGATCCCGGGCTGCTCCTGGCCCCGTCCTGCCCATGGCTTTGGAGAGCAATGCGGGACAGGGGGAAAGGCGTTTTTGGGGATTTCATCTGCTCGGGGCCAGCGGGACAATGGCAGGAAAGGGCAGGGAAGCAGCGCCAGGGGTGGGGAGGGAGGCGCCGGGAGCGGCGAGGGGCTCAGAGCGGATGGAGGCTCAGGGACCGCCTGAGCGGGACCCCAGCGAGCCGGGAAAACCCCCGGAGCCACGCGAGGGGAATGCCGAGAGGACACCGGCACGATCCTGGGGAGGGAGGCAGGGAAGCGATGGGAGGAGGGCTCTTCCCACTCCTCTCCGCCTCGAAAATCCACCTATTCCACCAAAACCTGCGCTGTGCCAGCCCAGCTGGAAGAGGGATGGGATCAGCTCCTCCCCTGCCCTTCCCTTCCCATGAATTTGGAATTTGGGATGGTGGTTGACCAAAGGGGAGAGGAAAAACTTTTGGTCTTTCACTGTTCCTCTGTGCCAGAGCACGGATAAATCCTTGCCATGGATAAATCCCTGCCATGGATGAATCCCTGCCATGGGTAAATCCCTGCCATGGATAAATCCCTGCCATGGGTAAATCCCTGCCATGGGTAAATCCCTGCCATGGATAAATCCCTGCCATGGATAAATCCCTGCCATGGATGAATCTGTGCCCTGCTTTCCTCAGCCAACAGATCACCATTGATTTTTCCTGGCAGCCTTAGAAAAGACATTAAGACACTGTTGGACAATGCCAAAGTGGAGCTTTTTCCCTGGAATGCCCCCTTTCCCTCCTGGAAAGGGAACAGGAAATGGGATTTTGTGTCAGTAGCATCTTCTCTCCAGAGCTGGCTGTGCTCAGATGCTGAATAATTGGTGGGACTGATATCCAAAGAGATTATTCCAGACTTTTCTCCCCTTCCATTCTTAACTTCCCCCAGCAAGGAGCAGGAACCTCTTGTAGAGGTCACCAGAGAGGGCTGAAAACGGTGAAGGAAATGGTCCTTCACGAAAAATCCATGGAAGCTCCTGAGCTGGGGACACAACCCCCTGCATCCCTCAGTCCAATTGCCAGGATAAGGCCCTTAGTCTGTGGAATATTGTAATTCTTGGGATTAATTCAGCTTTTACTTCCAAAAGAAAGTGACATTTTAATCTTTCCAAGCTCACTTCTGCAATAGCACCGAATAAATCCCCATCTCTGCTTTGCCATCGACTCTTCTCTCCTGGGGCCACCTTTTCCTGCTGTTTAACAAGGAACTGCTGTCACCTTAAATAGGGAGAGCTTTGGAAATCTGATTTTGCATCTCCCAGGCCCCTCTTAAAGAGCTCCTCACAACATTCTTGGTGATATCTTTTAATTACATTGCAAGTCATCTCATCGGCGGCATCTCCCTGAACCCAGATCAGCCTTTCCTCATGAATATTTAACAGGCATTTTTCTGGCACATGTCAGGAATATCAGGAGGAAATGGAAGACAACTGATGAAAGACTTGGGGGAAAAGATGTTTGTGGATAATGAAAAGGAAAACAACGTCAGGAAGGCTCCTGGGGCAGAGGGGCAGCAAGGAAGGAGCAGCACAGCATTAAACGTGATCATGGAGGGAATAAAACCCCGGGACTTGGGAGGATTTGGGAACTGCTGGCAGCAGCTCAGACCCCAGGGAAGGCTGGCAGGACAGATGTGGGGTCTAAGTGAGCTGCTGGAGAAGGGGAAAAAAAGGCCAAAAATCAATGTGATGCTCATGGGCTCCTTTAGGCACTCATGGCCCAAGGACCCAGTCTTCCCAAGATGTCCTGGCACTGGATATCATTGCCAAATATTTATCTCAGTTATTTAAGCTTGGCAAGTGATACTTCAACCTCAGCTGTGCCTGATTCAGAGCAAGGAGGGACTTACTCCTCCCTTATTTCCAAGGCTGAGCTGCTGAGCTTTGCAGGGGAGACAACTTCCCTGCCTCTCCTGGTGAAGCTTTTCTGTTTTGCATCCAATGAATATTCGTTGGACAGAAGAGTCAGGAAGAGGGAAAGGCTGGGGCTGCAGTGGGCAAAGAGCTTTGAACCTCTGCTCTAGTATCAACTTCTGGTCAAATCAAGATAATTGAGGGGCTGTGTGCTCCCTGTAGCTTGGAGAAGCCCTATTGGAGGCTGTGGAAAAGCTCCATTCCCATGTGGACAAAGCAGGACTCTGCTTTCCTCTGGGTCCTCCAAGGCTAAAACAACTCCGTGTCCCTCAGCTCAGAGGGATCTGGGCTGTGCAATCTCCTCAATCCTTCTCTCCCCACCTCACTCCTGAGCTTTTGGGAGCCTGCTTTCTTCCAAGGTGCTAATCTGCAGGCAGGGCTGCAGGCTGGAAGTGCAGGGATAAAAGGCAGCTCCATCATCCGAGGCAGGGAGAAAGTGTCAGGCCTAAGGAAGCCCCGCTGATCTGGGCCCAGCTGAAATGTGTTGCAGGTGCTTGGTGAGGAGCAGAGGACACCAAATGAATAAAACATGTGGGGGCTGCAGCCTCCAGTGAGTGTGACAGGCTCGGATCCCCGGGCTGGGGGAAGCAGATGAAATATGAGTTGGAGCTCATCTGAGGAGCTCGTAACTAATCCAAGATGTTGCTCCGTGCAGCCTTGCTGCTGCAGGGAGCAGGGAGAGCCAGGTTTCTGCGGATTCAGGGAAACGGAATTATCCTCCAGAAGACAGCAGGATGTGACCTTTGGCCACTGCTGATATCATTCTGTGCCCTGAAGTGAGGGGTATCTGCATCCCTCTGCTCCAAGACTGGTCTGACGCTCTTCTGTCCAAGCTTGAAGGAGAAGTCAAGAGGGAAAAAACCCATCGGAGATGCCAAAGCCAATTACATGGGAATGCACAGGCTGGAAACCTCCAGAGTCCTGCAGGATTATCTGTGCTCTGAGGTCAGCTCAGTGAGGAGCAGCCAGCAAATCAAGAATTGCTTTAGGAGCAGTGATTCTCCAGGATTTATTCCTGCCTGGATCCCCCAGCACCCCACCCATGCCCTCCAACCTGTGCCTGATGAATCGTCCCAAGATTGGGCTTTACCCACTTTTTCAACCAGGATCTCTATAGGAAGGTGATTTTTGTGCTACCAGTGCTCACTGGAGGGCCTGAGGACAGGAGGCTGAGCTGAATCCACATGGAAAAATGACCTGGGAATGTGACCAGCACAGTGACATCAGCACTGGAGGTGCATAGGGACTGTCTGCTCCCTGCCCAGTTATCCTGGCTTCGTTCCAGCCCAGGGAGGAACTAAAATAGCATCAAGCCTGTGCTGTGAACACCCCTATTAATGAATTAATTCTTTTCTGATCCATTTTCACTATGCCTGCACTTCCTTTCACATCATTGCTCCTAATTAGGGACCCAAATATTCCCCTCAATCCACCTACGCTGGGTCTAAATTAGGCAAAGGAAGGGTGAGCTACGTGCTCCAAGTCAGTGCTGAGCTCAGCTCCTGCAGCTCCTCTGCTCTTCAAGGGTGTTTTTCCTTCCACAGTTCCTTTCTCTCACTTTCTTGGACCTCACCCCATCCATTCACGTTGTCTTTGTGACCAGGAAAAAACAAAAGGCTTGATTTGTGCCATCACAAAATAAAAATAGCCTGAAATAAAGGCTGGGGAAAGTGCTGACTTTGGAAGCCAACGCTGTGTCTGCAGCTGGTTCCAGGCAGCTCAGTCATTTATCTTCCAATTAATTCAATTTTTTTTTCAATATGCTGTACTCAGGAGGATTCTTGGGAATTGCACAGCTGAGATCCTGAGGATCCCAGCACCCCTGATCTCAGCAAACCATGAGCTGCCGGCCAGGAGCTTTCCTGGGCTCAGGCCTTGAGCTTCAGGGCAAGATGACAAAAAATCCTCAAAAAATATGGTGTTACCCAATCCCATCTTGCAAAATTCTGCAGGTTTGGGAATCCAAAATACAACATATTGCTTTAGGAGCATCCTCAAGTGAACCCTTGCTTTTTGCTTTTAACCCAGGCTTTATTCCTGGTGGGATGTTCTCTCTATTTCCCAGCTTTCTCCAATGTGTTGAATATCCTCTGCTCCTCATGGATAACTGTGAGGTCTCCTGGGAGCTGCAGGATCTCACACTGACCTCAGGTGTTACTTTACCCCAGCCCAGGTCCCTGCTCCAAACCCTTTTCCCTTCATTCCTGTCTGCAGTCCTCTGGATCCCTTAACCCAGATGGCTTCTCCCTGTCAAAAACATTCCCTGCTGTAACTCCAAAGGCAGCTGCTCAAGAGCTCAGGCTTGGACCTGTTCCTCTTTCCACGAGGAAAGAATGAAGGAGAGCAAAGCCTTCCAAATCCACCCTGGGCTGCCAAAAATCCTTTCACACCAAACATGTGTTTTGCACAGGAGTTCACTCTCTGCCAGAGAATCATTTTGGCAAGGGTTTTTCATAGAAAAAGAGCTAAAATCCCAGGAGAGTTGTAATTCTTTGTATTCTAAAGCCTGCTGATTCCTATCTGGAGGTCAGATGTGGATTAAAGTGGTGCATGTAAAGTCATAACCTCCCTTTGAAACCCAGAGACACCTGGAGAACAGCGGGACAGGGAGAGCTCGGGGTGCTCCATGAGGCTGCTCAGTGCAGCAAGGCAGGAATTGCCCTGCACAGGTGGATTTTCCACACCAATGGACCCGGTCAGGGTCTCAGGAGGAAGCTTTGATCTCCAAGTTCATCGGGATCTACCTTGCCCTCCTGCAGCCAGATGGCTCCTGCATCCCTGTCTTGTTTTCCTTATCTGGGGATGGTGATGAGTAGGATCTCTCTTCAGGTGCAGTTCCAGAACCAGGAATAGCACACACAGATGTGCTATAGATATATATACACACAAGTCCATGTGTATTAATGAATTCCTGGTGTGCACACACGTGGGGGTGTTCATGGCTCATTTCCCAGCCCAAAAAGGAAACCCCAAACCCAGCAAGTATTTGGGGGAATTGACTCATCCAGTCCCAGTTTTGAGTGTTCCATAACTTTTCCAACCAGGCCATGGAGCAGCTGGAGCTTTGCATCAACTGAGGGAGTCCTGACTGAAGGCTCAGCTCCTGACCCCAAAGCCTTTTCCCCACATCCCTCCACAAGCTCTGAGAGATCCCAGAGTCTGGTTGGAAATTCATTTGGTGGCAGATTGGAGAAGCTGGAGAGCCACAAGCCAGATGCCTTCTCCTTCCCCTCCTTTGGAATCCTCAAGGAAATGCCAACACCTCCAGTTCTGCTGAAATGAATCCCATCTTTAGGTCCCACCAGGGAAGGGACTGTGGTAAAAGAGAGTTTCTCCTTCGGTCTTTATTATTATTTTCTGTGAATTTTATTTCTTTGGTTGTTTTGCCAAGGCCCCAGGTGAGGCTGAGTGGCTGAAAGAACTGATCCCAAAGTGGACATCAGTGAACACAGCCTGGATTTCCAGAGGCTCTCCCTGGATTTAGGTACTGCTGTGAAAGCCAAACTGGAGCACCCTGAGTTCAGAAAAGCATTTCAAAGAGTCATGGGTGAAAGAGCTGGAAAATGCTTTAATTGACTTTTGGAATTGCCATTACATTGCAATCAAGGGATCCTCCAGGGTGTCCTTCCCATCAGCCAAATCCACTAGAAAATTCACCCCCACCAGCCCCTGCCCCATCCCTCCTTTTGCTCAGTCCTCATCAAAATTGGAAAAAAAATGCAGAAGGCAAAAATGAAGGAACAGAAAAGGGTAAGGAAGAAAAGAAGACTCCAAAAAGACAGGGGTGACTCAAAATCAGAGGCATGAATCCATTCCCAAAACCATCTTCAGGATTTTGTGGATGTCTGAGCACTTGCTGCTGTCTGTTGCGGTAGGACTGTGTTTCCTGGATTCCATGGATGGAAAAGGCACTTTCCCCCATCAGTTGTGGCCCCCAGACCTGGGCAGGTTTCACAGGGATAACACTTGAGGGTAAAGTGAGAAGTTTCTGTTTCAGCACAGCTTGACAGGCTTATTCCATGGTTTTGCTTTCCAGTTATTTTTCTTAGTTTCAAATCACTCAGTGAGCTTCTCATCCTTCTTCCATATCTGGCCATTGCTGCAGTCAGAGATTTTCGAGCACCTCCTTTATTTTCAAAAATTTGGAGGGATCCCAATTTTTATTCCTTTCCTAGTGTCTGCAGGGAGTCAAGAGTCTTCCTCTCCCAAATCCTATAGGGGGTCTCCAGAGCATGCAGAGGGAGCATCCCCAGGTCGGCAGCAGAAGTTCACAATCTCACAAATTCAATGGCAGCAAGAGATCCAGTTTGGGTGCCCTTCGGGGTCTCTTCACCAGAGGGGTTTTGCTCAGTTTTCCCAGGAAAACAGCTCTGCCCATATCCCAGGCAGAGCCTTGCAGGGCCACAACCTTCCTAGTTTCCTACGGCAGCCTGGCCTCAGCTTTCATTGGGAGTTTTCCTTCAAAGAAACAAGCAAAACCCCATAAATCTTAGTTTTTTGCCAAAATCTCCACGTGGTGGTGTGATGGAGATGACAAGGAGAACAAATATTCTTGGAAACTACTATTATTTCATAATGTTGTGGAATCAAGAGAGAACAGACTGTTTAGGGAAAAAATTCCCTTTCTCCCTGACATGCCAGGTCCTACAGCAGCTGCTGAGGATGTGGGGAGAAGGTGGTCAAGGAGAAGAGTTAGGTAGCAACTCCAAATTAATCTGGAAGGTGCTGAGAGACACCAATAAGGATGGAGCAGGTTGGGCGCAGGTCAGGCAGCGGGAATTTCTCCCGGTAACAAATGTGTCTGGCTGCTCCCCCGATGAGCTCACGGATCTGACAGGATCCTCCCTTAATGCTTTGCAGACCTCAGGTATTGTTATCCTACCCCGAGCCTGAACCCGCCGGGAAAACTGCACAGCAGAGGGAGGTGGGAAGCACCCGTGCAGTGGTGGGATGCTCCAGCAGCGGGGCTGGGATGTCTGTGGTGGAGGGATTGGGATGCTCATGGTGGAGGGATGGGGACATGGCAGGATTGGGATGCCCAAGGCAGTGGAAGGGAGATTCCCAAGGTGGTGGGCTAGAGATGACCATTGTGGTGGGATGCAGATGACAGGGTGGTGGGACGGAAATGCCCATGGTGGTGAGGTTGGAATGCTCATGGTATTGGGATGGAGATGTCCAAGGCAGTGGGATGGAGGTGTTGGGGTGTTGGGATGGAAATGCCCTTGGCTGTGGGATGAAGATGCTCATGGTTGTGGGATGGAGATGTCCATGGTGTTGGGATGGAGATGCCCAAGGCAGTGGAACGAAGATGTTGGGGGTGTAGAGATGGGGATGCTCATGGAAGTGGGTGGAGAAGCCCATCAGAGTTGGATGAAGATTTCTGTGGTGTTGGGATGGAAATAGCCAAGATTTTGAGATGAAGATGCCCACGGTGTTGGGAGAGGCAGTGGTTTAGAGATTCCCCAGGCGATGGGCTGTACATTCCCCAGGCACTGGGCTGTACATTCCCCAGGCACTGGGCTGTACATTCCCCAGGTGATGGGCTGTACATTCCCGAGGCACTGGGCTGTACATTCCCGAGGTGATGGGCTGTACATTCCCGAGGTGATGGGCTGTACATTCCCCAGGCGATGGGCTGAGCATTCCCGAGGCACTGGGCTGTACATTCC
>VZUI01056093.1:0-16053 GCA_013401135.1 Cettia cetti | reverse complement strand
TCTCCTTTCTCCTTTCTCCTTTCTCCTTTCTCCTTTCTCCTTTCTCCTTTCTCCTTTCTCCTTTCTCCTTTCTCCTTTCTCCTTTCTCCTTTCTCCTTTCTCCTTTCCTAAAGATCATCTTTCTTGCTTGCTGTGCTTTTAATTTTGCTGTCTGAATTTGCTGCCTAGCAGTGAGATCCCCTTCAGCAAGAGAGTGTTATAATTCTGTATTTATTATTCCAGAAGGATGACAGATTCAATTTTCAACACACCATCTCCCTTTTAATATTATTGTGTAATTATATATTTCTAATGGAGAAAAAAGGTGTATGGTAATACTTTGGTTCAAAACAGGTAAACTGTTCTGTAGCCAAGACATTAATGTGAACCTCAACAGAGTTTCAATATATTCATTGTCCCTTAATTTTAATATAGTCTCATTTGCCAAATATATATGTTTTTATTCAAGCATTTTGGTGCTTATCCAAATATAATCCACAACATTCAAATATTTGTCATCACATTAAATAGGGCCAACAGGTTTTTGTACATGTAAAAATAAACTTTGAAGTTTTTCATGTTGAAGTTTCTGTATGTCACAAGTGCTTCAGGAGAGTCTGTATTTTCTTTAAAGGCTAAATACAAAATATTTCATGTGCTCAGAAATCAGATTCTGCATTATATAGTATATAATAGGTTTCTAAACATGCACAAAAATAAAACTTATAGCCTTTTGCAAAAAAAAGTCCAATATTTCAACTTCATATAGAAAATATGACTTTTATAGAATAGTTTAAATGAAGGAGAAATGAATAAAACAAAGTTTTGAAAAGTAAAACACAACTCTGTCTCAAAGAGTTTTATATATGACATGGATCTAAGTGAAAAGGCCACAGCTCTTTGTCCCATACTCATTAGTTTCCCAAATTCCAGTCAAAGGGACTGTCATCCATTAAAAAGATTGAGAAATACTATCAGTATTTCACAGGCTACTAAGAGGTTTAAACTCATACTGTGGTATTCAATTACCAACTTGGATCTGAGCAGTCCTTGAGAGGTATCTCTCTCTCTGCTTTAAGTCCACAGAAGCATTACAGTGAAGGTTCTCCTGCATTAGTACTTGTTCTGATTCGTTGATCACCACTGGATCCATCTTCAGGAGAACAATTGAGATCATCAGCTAGGATAAGGATGTGTTCACTGGGTACAGCACTGAAGTTTAATTCTGAATAATGGGGGAGCAAGTATTAAAATAACAAACAAACAGAAGCTAAGTTTCTCACTTTTGTGGTAGGTTGAAAACTTATCAGATTTAGCAGATACTTGGCATGTTTGATTTCAGCATGATGAGAAGGTCCATTGGTTGAATGGGTCAGGATTTTTATTAACAGATTCTTTGTTAGAACAGGTTATGTTTTTGACCATAAGACTTGCTTGATTCACTTTAATGCTTAATTCCTTTTCATATTACATCATACATCAGTTTATTCATTTTCTGCTGGTGCACCATGGAACCCAAAAAGTTCTTTCAAATTTTGGCCATATTTATGAGTACATTATTATTATTGATTATGTACACAAACCACCTGAACTATCATCTTTCACTCTGATAAATACATTCCTAATGCAGTCAATAATCCAATAGCTGGTGAAATAGCTACACTCTAAATCATCTGTATTGTGAGGATTTTAGGCACACTCTTTTGTGATTACCTGCTCACTTCTGTCATTTAAACAATTATATCTCTTTTATTGTCGGTGGAATGCTGTGAAAATAAGAAAGAAAAGAGAAAAAGCTAGGTTCATAATGAAATCCTGTTAGGATAAAATGTCAGGTCTTGAAGGTCTTATGTTTGAAGACGAAATAACATTATAATTTATAGTGATGTTAGGGCAAAGATAATATTGAAAGCAGGTTTGCATTTACACACACAAATCTATGTATTTGATAAAGTTTTTTATCATATACATACCGAGAAGAAAAATATGAAAATATTCCAATTTTTCAGTTGTACAGAGTACTTCTGCCGTAATTTGCTACATTGTCAACTTTAAATGTATGACAAGGTCAAAGACATTCAATTTCTGAGAGCCTGTTTTTCACAGGAAAGGGGTTACCGGAGGAAGGTATAGAATGAGTTATCACCATTCCTTCACACAGCTGTATTATTTATATGTAAGTAGGAAAATTACTGATGTACTTCACATAAATACACAATTTTATCTCATTTTCCTTCTCTCTCCTTCCTCATTTCTTTCCATTCCTTTTCCTTCCTTCTTGGCTGTATAGGAGAATTTTCTTTTATGTGTGTTGTATCTTACTGTCTCTTCAACAAGGACTCAGTATCACATTTTCCTAGGCCTCAGTATCTCAACAAAACAGTGTTAATTCTGCTGAGACTTCCCAACTGAATTCAAGAGTTATAAAAATCCCAGTGTTTAAATATAAACCCTAGCACATAATAAATATGCTGAATAGCTATTAGATAATACATTTGACTTCATTTATCTGTTAAGTCAAAGGAAGCAAAAAATTGATAAACAAGCTGTAGACAGTGTAATAAATGCCTGACACTCTGGAGGTCCTTGTCTTTTGAAAAGTTCATTTTTACCTATGATTTTCTTTTCATATTTTGTTTGTAACTGCATTTTGGTTTTTTGAAAGTGCACTGCCTACAAAATCCCAACTTGCTGAACCACTGGGACTGTCACCTAAGTAAGGCCACTCACCCAAGTAAGTCTTCTGTCCGCTGTGTTAACTGTCTAAGCACTGTCAACAGTGCACTGCCATGCTTCTGTTCTGTCTGCCCATTTTGTTGCTATGAAGCAGTGCACAATTCAGGTTCATGAGCCATCCAATTTATATTCTTATGATGTGTCATTATCACATGAGGAGAATTTATCTTCTGAAAAATCCAAAGCTGCATCTAAGAATACTGGGAAGGGTGAGTGTGTGTGTATGTGTGTGTGTGCATGTGTGTGTGTCTGTGTCTAAAAATACAGAGACTTTTCTAATGTCCATAAACACAAAATTTCCCTGAATGTCAGATGAATGTCATATGCCATTTTGGACCATAGGCCACCAAACAGCAGTGTTCATCTCTGTCCCAGTACTGTCCATTCCTTTACCCCAGACACCAGGGTGATAGGCCACTCCTGATGAATTGTTCTATTTTTTCTTTGCTGTCCCTCAGGAGTCCTGTGGGACCAGTGTTATTAAATATCTTCATCAATGACACAGATGAAGGGATCAAATGCCCCCTTTGCAAATCTACATAAGACACCAAGCTGAGTGGTGCAGTTGACATTCCTGAGGGATGGGATGCATCCAGAGAACCCTGGACAAGCTGGAGCAGTGACCCATGGGAATCTCATGAGGGTTAACAAGGCCAAGTGCTGGTGCTGCACCTGGGTCAGGGCAGCCCCCAGTGGCAGCCCAGGCTGGGGATGAACAAATAGAGAGCAGCCCTGCCCAGAAGGACTTTGGGGTGCTGGGGGTGAGAGCTGGACATGAGCCAGCCATGGGCACTCCCAGCCCAGAAAGCCAAGTGTGTCCTGGGCTGCACCCAGAGCCCCATGGGCAGCAGGGGAGGGAGGGGATTCTGGCCCTCTGCCCTGCTCTGGTGAGACCCCACCTGCAGAGCTGCCTCCAGCCCTGGGGTCCCAGCACAGGAAGGACATGGAGCTGTTGGAGAGAGTCCAGAGAAGGGACACCAAGTTGCTAAGAGGGATGGAGCACCTCTCATGAGGCTGAGAGAACTGGGATTGTTTAGCCTGGAGAAACTCAGTTCCAGCCTTCCACTACCTGAAGAGAAGTCATAAGAAAGATGGAAAGACTTTTTACAAGAGCATGTTGTTAAAGGACAGGGAAGTGGCTTCAAACTGAAAGAGTGTAGATTTAGATCAAATATTAGAGACAAATTCTTTGCTGTGATGGTAGTGAGGCACTAGAATAGATTGCCAAGAGAAGTTGAGGGTGTCCCCTCACTGGAAGTGTTCAAGGCCCTGTTGAAGGGGATCTTGGAAAAACTGGTCTAGTGGAAGCTGTTCCTGTCCACGGCAGGGCAACTGAACTAGATGATCTCTAAGGCCCCTTCCAACCCAAGCCATTCTATGAATACTATCATTCTTTGATTCTTTCATTCTGTGATATAGAAGAAGTTTGTTCATTTTGTTGATAGACTGCATTACGTGAGAACAACAAAAAAAAAAAAAACAACCCTAAAACCTTAAGTTTAAATCCATATTCTGAATAGATACACTCCTAAACAGTAGGCTCATTTCTGTCCTTCAGTTTACAGCTATTCTCAAAGTGATTTCCCTCCATCTCCTGTGCCAATCTGATTGCTAACCTAATGCTTGCTGCCAGCTCATCTCAATGACTTTGAGAATGCCTCCTCTTAGTCACACAAATTCTGTCTTCTCTTGCTCCACTCAGCAAGTACCCCACTGTTCAGCAAGGCACCCAGCCCCAGAGAGTCACCAGACAAATCAATCCCGATCAAATTCCAATTTAAGCTCCCCTGCTCTCAGTATTATACTGTACAGCATCTCCTGACAACGTCCAGGGGAAATTACAGAAAAGGCCTTGCTCATCTCCTGAACAGAAAATGCTTACTTCGCTCAGCCCATGACAGTTCTGTGAAAATACAGCATGCTCACGATAATCAGCATTGTAAAAGATCCTAGGAGTCAGTCTCTGACAAGCTTTCTTGGTGTGTCTGTGCTGCAATTTCAGATAGTTATGCTTTTGTTAAATCTGGACAGTAGTTCTTACAATTTCAAAGGACAGTTCTTCTATAGTCAACAGATTTAATTCTAGAAAATGCCAAAGTTTTTAGTAAACTAATGTCTGAAATGGCATAACCACATGGAGTTTTGCTCTCTTATGCCCTTTAAACAAAGGCAAGCAGGAAAATTCTGCCCAAAATGCTTAAAACTTTGCAAGTTTAAGCTGAGGTCAAGAGTCCCATAATAGAGACAATTACCAACATTAGGTATCCTTGCCAGTGCCATCTGTTTCTTAAAGCACATACAGGAAGAAAAATTTGTACAGTGCTGATGAAGTATTATGTTTTAAAGAAAAATACATCATGCTAGAAAGGATAAGAACAAAATTTTTGAAGTACTTTGATTTTTTTTTACCCTTGCTCTATGCAAGCATCATGCTTTGCCTCTACAACTGTACATCTGCCTCAGGAACTTAATCATGAAATTCTCTGTCTGTTACTGCACACTTGTGCAATCCCAGTGTTCTCCTCTACTAGAGATAACAGAGTTTTCTGACCTCTGCAGCTTCGGTTTGAAGAGGTTATCATTTTACCTATGAGCTCCAAACTCTAAACAGAATGTGCTACAGAATGTTGTTTCATGCTGGACTTTGCATGAGCCAGTCAGAACTAATTTACTTCTCTTCGTCTTCCTGGAAATAGAAAATGTACAACCTACTAAGTCAAATGCTTTGGAACTTGAAAATAAAGGAAGAAAAAAAATGTATTTATTTACTAATTTTCTCACAAATGTATAGTTTTCTTGTCATTTCAAATGTTGTTTTTATTGTATTTAGAAACCAATTTCTCAACTCTAGAGATTACAACATAGTCAAAAGTCCACTGAAAATATTTCATTAATGGAAGGAGATTACTGTTAGGAGTGTGGTTGCCTTATATGTGTTAGTGCTACTCTCATTAGAATGTATGACCCCATTTTTGTATTTAACCAGAGAATCTAAATGATCCTGTAGAGAACAGACAGTTACTAACATTACAGAAATAAATGGCTCAATTCCTTCTGCCTAGCATCCTTATTAAACATAGGAGTCTAATCAAATACTGGAGACTCTTGTAAATGAACTAGCACAGACTAACCTGGGGTCTTGTTTTAAAATTGCTAACATAATGATTAGCAGCTGCCTGGAGCCTCCAGAAAGAAAACAGAAAGGAACTAAAACCTTCTTTAATTCAACATTTGCATTTTGAAAACGGAGGTAACACGCTTTTATCTTTTTGTACCTAATCAGGTGGAGAGGGAGCCAAAGGGGAAAAATGAAAGCAAAAGAGATACTATAGTTTTAGTGTTTATTAGGGATGTAAGTCAGTCTCATAAAACAACACACACTAAGTCACTGGATTTTCATGAACAGTTGCATTGTCAGATTTAAAAATATTAAGGTTTTATTTTACTCCCCATTTTCTTCTAAAATAATCTCATATACTAGGATGTATATAAGGTCATACGTCTGTAGGAGGACTGTTTTACTGAAATAGTTTAGGTAATTCTGGTTAATTTCTGAATGACATATGACACCTTCACTGCATTTTTTAAAAAGTACTCTAAAAATAAAGGAGATATTTTTTCTGGAAAAATAAAACACTTCTCTTAATTGAGAGACATACTTCAATGTATTTATGAAGAATCAGAAGAAATTTTACATAATATGTACAACGAAAAAATAAAACCAAAAGCTGACAGAATTTTATTAAGAAATCCCTTTAAGTCCTTCCCTCCCCTATTTCATATTCACTGTTGTTTGTATGCAAAAATGAATATTTGTTTCATTGCAATGAACATTCTACTAGTTCTTAAATATTTTATTTAAGTTCTACACAATGATGTGTTTTACAGTGATAGATAGTGAGACACCTTTTTATGTGTGTATCTTATGAAATGTGAATTATTCCCACCTCCTTTGAACAGATGTGTTCTGCCTGAGTACAAACTTTGTTTTTACTGCAAAATACAGACATAAAAATACTCCTACTTATCCAGGCCACTTTCTTAGAGTAAAAGAAAAAGTGAGAGCTCAGATTAGAAAAAAGCAATATTCACTTATATCAGTGGATGAGAGGATGGCAAGATATCTTACAGGTGATCTTACAGGTGACATATTTAATGCAGTTCTACCCCCTTACCAGATCAAATGTAAGTAGTCATTGATGTGTTCAGCTTAAATTCTAAATACCCTTCTACCATTCAAAATCTTCTCTCCCTGGTTCAACACCAGCTCCAGATCTGAGCAGAAGCTTCCAAGATAACTACTTTGGAAGTAGTGGTGGACTTGGATGTCCAAAAACAGAGCTACAGGTGGTTAAATATCTAGCACATAGAAGAGAGCAAATTTTTTAAAAAAATTGAATTCTTATTTTCATTTTTCACCATAATTACAGTAACAAAAATTACTATAACAAAAAAAAAAAAAAAAAAAAAAAAAAAAAAAAAAAGTCTTGAAAGTGTTCCAAAGTGCCTTGGTTTTTTTATAATTAAGTAGAGCATTTATATAGCCATCAACATGCACTCAGACTAGGTGAGATTATGTTTCCTGTCTACATTGGAACAAAGTTCAGGAAACTCTCAAATCCCTGCCTCCATGGCCTGGGACATTTCAGGCAATGAAATTTCCACGAAGAAGCTTTCAAGTCCTTTACACAGGGCATCCTATGAGTTTTTGACTCAGTGAGAGCTGTCAGGCAGCCAGTGGAGGCATCCTATGAGTTTTCAACCCACTGAGGGCTGTCAGTCAGCCAGTGGAACACAGCTGGATGATTAAAATACAATAGAACTCCTTCTACGCAGAAGTTCCAGCTGAACATAAACAGTTTTAAGTCTTGCAGCCAGCCATCAGCCAAATTCGTAGTAAAAAAAAAAGCCATGGAAAGAGTAAATAGCTTAGAAAACTGTGCAAGTCGTATATAATACACAGAATTTGCATTCTTGAGATTACATATGAAGAAAGATACTACTCCTGATCAGTGGACTGTAAAGAAGTGAAGCAGGAAAAAATGAAGAATTACGACATATAAAATAAATTTCCAGGACCAGAGATGGCCTAAATTTATTTCTTAAGAAAATTTATCTGCATTTTCTGTAAGAATTCAGAAAGGCTTCTCTTCCTTGGGATGAATAAATACTGCAACTTCAGAGGCAGAACAAAGCAAAGTTAAATAGATTTCTCATAGCAGTTAAATTCTTGCAAGTATAGCTGAATCCAGTTCTGTGCTATGCAAGTGATATTCAGAGCTGATTTATGTAACTCCCACTCTGTTTAACAAAGTTGTTTAGGTTTGATTTTAGAATTTTGATCATTATAAAACAGCTACCCTGTGAAACCTAAAATAAAAACTGTTTTCTTCTTCAAAGTTCTCCCTAGAGAAAAACTGAACATTAGTGATCATTACATGGATATTAAGGGATGTGGAATGTTCAGAGTGAACTTAGACTCCTTACTTCCTAGACTCCACTGGAACCTGCACTTTTCTTCTCAAGAATTAAAACACGTTTTATTTTTGTAAATGCTTGCCCACATCACCTTTTAAAGAGGTGGAAAAACTTTTAAAGAGGAATCTTTTAAAAGAGGAAAACCTATTAAAGACGAAACACATCTCAGTACCTGTTGTGGTATTCAATTCATTTGGAAGGATCTATTAAAGTAATATATGTTATGTTTGTAAAGGAATGAGAAATTAAAACCTGTGTATAAAGGGAAAGATTTAGATACTGAAGAGACAGAAGTTAGGTATTTTAAGAGGAAAAAGAAAGAGATCTAGAGAATAGGTTTGGAAAGCTACAATGACAAAAGAGTTTTGGTGGCATTTTGTCAGCTACTACTGCTAAAGCAGTATGTAGCTAAAATGTCAAAGTTTTTGCCCCAAAGGCCAATGTGTTATGCTACTACTTCATAATGCCTTCATGTATAAAGCAAATTTGCACAAACAAGCCACAGCAGAGAACCTAAAGGGTTCAATTCTTTGTCTCCTGGAGGCTGATGTCACTGATAACTCTCTCTGACTGCAACAAAGAAAGTTCAGGCTTCCAGTGAACTGAGACCATAAATCAATTTACACTGGGTGTAATAAGCTACTGAAATACTGGGACAATACCATATAACAAAGAGCAAATTGGAGCTAAATTTTAGCCACATAACTGCTCAGAAACTCTACAACATTTTACCTTGCAGAAAATTTATCTACTTTTTTAACTCTTTTTTTTTTTTTTTTTGGTTGCATTCCCTGATTTTATAGTGAATTCAATGTATTTTGTATTTAAATGCTGTGAAGTAATCTTATTTCCACTCAGCCATATTTTGTTGGCAGTGTTAATATCTTGTTAGTCTCAGCTAATATCTAAATTCATTGTATCGATTTACAATTTTATTTATCTGTTAAAAAGTCTTACAAAATGTAAAAAAACCTTGCCTGGCAAATGAAGTGTTATGAAAGGGAGAAAATTTGATAGAAAACTGTGCCTTCAAACTGAATTAAAAAAAAAGCAGTCAGGAGCATTCTGTAATGCACATTCTCCTTTTTCCTATTCTTTCTAATTAGTTGTGTTTTCAGAATTTATGCAATCGAAAGCAACAGAAACAACAGTTCTAGATGCCAGGCTCATGGTCCCACATGCAGTGACAAAAAACAAAAAAAACCCAAAACAAACAAACAAAAAAATTAGTTTGATGCAATTTGCACAGCTTTTTCTGTCTTGGAGTTATACTGAACCTATAAAGTGGATGAATACATTTCCACTCTGGCTACAGTTTGCACTTCCCTCTTTGTCTCAGGGCTGTTTTCACATACCAACTGTAATGCTTGTCAAAACAAAAGTATCACGCACTAGCTGTTTCAGTAGGACAAAACAAGTTAGAGAAACTAAGGTATTTATTAGTCTTTCCCACTCTTTAGGTTATGAATATGAGAGAGTAATTCATTGACATGTAGCTTGGCATGAAAAAAAAATCAGTATCTTTGCTAAAATTACTTTTTTTCCTGTGATTTCAAGAATCAGTTCAATCTAAGACTTTTCCTTAGTAATCTGTATTCAATATATGGAATCACGGATCTCTTTCATTCCTGAGATGAACTTAGGTGATCAAATGAGCTTACACAACTAGCATGAGAATTAGTATTTAAGAGCAATTTCATCTGAGTTCTATGTAATTATTTATGCTTCCTGACAACATTAGCTGTTTTCTTTTTAATAAGGATACTTGATTTCTTGAAAGCTGGTATAAATAACTCCAACATTTTCATTTAGTTTTCATTTTCTTTTCATTAAAATAGTTTTCCTTTGTTAGCTGTGCTTTACAAGACAAATGTCTCTCTTTACTAACAATCTTTCACCACCTGACCAAATGGTGAAATTATAAACAGCCATATAGCCAAGAGATGAAATACAGGTTTTGGATAACATCAAAGAGAATTTGTATTGTGGAGAACAATGAAAAAAGCCTTGCACATTGTGTGAATCAGCAGAGATTTCAAAAGAAGTTTTTGCCTGGTCCTCATTAAGTGATCAGAACACTTCATTTTTGTTTCTTCAACATGATCTAGTCCCTCAAAAGAAGCGACTAGTACATCCCAAAGTTGTGTAGCAACCAAGGTTCCCATTTTTATGAGGTTGGGTTTTTTTTTTTAGTTGTCAGACCTTCATCTGTTTTGGAACAAACAAAACATTCAGCCCTCCAAATTTATAAGAGAACGTTGAAAAGACATAATTTCTGGTCACTTTATTGTTGTCTTTTGAAAAGAAAAAAGAATTATATATTGCCATTTTATTCAAACTCTGCACTTTGAATATTTAGATGAATTCAAAAGTATTTCAAATTAGGAAGTTGTGTTCTAAAGAAGCATTACTGAAGGCTTTCGCTTTTTCTTAAAACAATTTTATCATCAAAGTAACTGATTATTACAAAAACTGTTGCTACCAACAAATTCTCATTTTCTGAAAGAATATTCCAATGTGAAAATTGCCAATTTTCATCATCATTCAGTAACTTGCAGTGACACTATTCAAGTGGAAAAAAACCCCAAAAACAAAACAATAAGAAAAGGAGGCACATTCTTGAACATAAAATAAGTATTTTCTGCTTTCCCTGCCTTCTACCTACATTCAAGGAAGAAATAAACACAATTGAGTTTCAAACAATTCAGGTTAGACCATTTATTTAAAAATCTTGGAATTCAAAGAGTAAAGTCTATATTTCTTTGTCAGGCTTGTAAACATCAATTTTAAGATCAAAAATTTTCAAAAGCTCTTAAAAGCTAAAGTTCTAGAAAGTATGTAAATACTTTCATAAAAATTGGAAGAAAGCAAATAGATTAGACAAAAAAGTTAAATGTTCCCAACTGTAGAGCTTAACTTGGGAATCATTTCAAATCCAGAGAAACCAATCCACTAGGAAAAGTTGAGATTTCTACTTACACAAGCCGTTTAAAATTTCTGTAATAACACTAGTAAAACATTTTTATTGCAACTTTAGAGCTTATGGAGTGGAGACAAAGAGCTATTGAATGGTGAACTTGTCCATTATTCTGTCCCAAAAATATCATGCTAGAGCCTTTTTCTCTTCTTGAAAGTTTTGAAGGTACAAATTTCATTACACGACTCTTTTGGCTTTGAGCCTTTCAGTCTTAACCTTTCTTTTGCGTAAAAGCAGATTAATACATCCCATCTACTTTTAAGAAATCTGTACCTGAGTACAAGATTCATTGTGCATAAGGAGAAGGCTAATTAAGATGACTCCTACTACTTCATAATTTGCATCTTCTTTTTTGTGACCTATAATTTAAAATATTGACATGGGTAACTACATTTCTGAAGAACTAACCCATTAAGTGCATCTTTTAACGTTGCACCTCCTCAGTAAGATAATATAGAGTATAAGTAAATGAACTTAATGTTAAAAATTTTCCTGAGAAGAAAGGACATATTTAAAGGTCCTTCAGTGCCATGTTTATTCCATTAGATACAAATTGGGATGCCATCTCCATCCATTTCTCTGATTATACACACATTGTTAGTGTCAAGTAAAACCTTCTACATTTCTGTAATATTTTTTGTCTCCACACTCTGACATCACAAATAGCTGAGAGTGATTTTTACGAAACAAAACCCTGCTTGTGACTGGAGACCCCTTTCTAAAATTTATTTATTTGTGATTGGTCAAGTTAGGTCAGATTATTGTAATCTGTTAGTTGGTTAAGTTCACTGGAGACTTTAGACACAGAAAAACCATCAGTATATGATTGTGCACAGTTTAATCTTAAATCCAGCATTTCACCTGGAATAGAATAATTTTTCCTTTGTTCTCCAGTGGTCAATCTTTGTTCAAGTAATGGTGAAATCAGATATAATTACCTATCCACAGTTAAGTTGTTCAACTATGTTTACATGTGGAGGAGAAAAAGTGCAGACATTGCTGGGCTCTAATTTCTTCCTTGCAGTGTTTTGATATACATTTCACTCAGATCTTAAAAAAATGACATGCCAAACAGTGCCATACACTGTCTCCCAAGCAGCTAAACCTTGGTATTTTCCAGAAGTAAAAGCACATGCTACTCATGCCTGTATGGTTCAGAGCTATGACGACAGTGGTGAAATTAAAGGCCAGCTAATTCAGGTTCATTTTTGTTTGCAAAACCCATAATGCTTTTTAGGTCAAGATCTATGAAGAGAACTCATTTGCATTTCTTATCTTTTCACAAAGACAAATCATTAAATTTACTGGAAATAAAATTTCCAAATCAGAAGATTTTACCTGGCTGGTAAACAATATCCAATGTTTTCTCTTTTTTTCCTTTTTTTTTTTTTTTTTCCTCATTTTCTTTTTCTCTTTCTCTTTTTCTTTTTCCTTTTTCTTTTTTTCTTTTTTTTTTTCTTTTTCTTTTTTCATTTTTTTTATTATTAGTACTGAAGTTTAAAGTGTCAAGAAAAAGAATAGATTTTATATATTTTCAGCTTACCTACCCTCCAAACAGGGCTGTTTCCTAGCTCATTCTTATTCTGCTTCTCTTAATTTCCTTTCAATTTTCAGTATGCTAAGAGGACGCTCTACAAAGACAGCTTCACCTCCTCTGCCTCTTACAGAGTTCTAAGCTTATTCTTCCCTGATTCAGGGAATGTTTTATATCATTTGCCTCTTTTGCCTCATTCTGTAACTTGTTGTAACAGAAGATGCTCTTTTAGCAGTGCCTGACATTACTCAGTATCGTGGAAAACTTCATGATTTTTCAGGGAAATGGGAATTTTAATGAAAATTTGATGCTCATTTAAAACTGAAGACTATGCAGAAATTTCCTGAGCTATGTTGGGCAATAGATATTATTAAGCTGTGAGAAGAGAGAGAAAGACACAATGTAGAAGACACTTCATATTTATCATATTACAGTGAAAAAACAATAGCTTTGAAAATTTTTGATATATCTACAATCTCTGAGTTTTAAAATTTTACAGAAGATATCTAGGAAACACAGGACTAATTGAGGAACATCCCAGGTGTGCATCCTTTCATAAATATAATAAATTCCCTCTCATGTTTTACATAAAATATATGCACAGAATTTCCTTTGGAAATTGACTGAGCTCTTCATTGTAAAGTCCAGAAGATAATCAGGATGAAGAAGAAAATTAGGTGGTTTTTGATAACTGTATTATTCTGAAAGCATGTGAACAGATGATGGACTCTGACTACAACTGGCAAACGTATCCAACTTTAAAAAGCTCAAATGAGAAAGAAATATAACTAATTTTCTATTAAAGTAGAGGAAAATTTATGAAAAATTAAAAGGAAATAATACTTTTAAATGACAAGCCTTTTATAAAAAGCTAAGACTTTAAAACTCAGGAGCCACTTGCAGGAAATTGTAAAATGAGAGAAGTTTAATAATAAAATATTCTATGAAAATCTTATGCATTTTGTGTGAAAACAGTAACTGTAGAAGTTGCTTTAAGTTCAAAAGTTGGCCCTGTACTTAAAACTACAGCAATTGTAATTACATGCTGGTTAGATTTTGCTAATACTAATCACATAAAGTTTGTACTTTTGGAAAGCCACTGTGCTAATTCATGTACTGTGTTCTAATTATTATCCTCCTGAGCATGCTTCCTGCTTTTGAACATTTCTTCCATGGAGCCAGTTTCATTACCAAGTTTACAGCTTTTATATGTAACATAAGCTACCCTGTTTGTGCAGACTGGGGAATGAGGTGCTGGAAAGCAGAGCTGTAGAAAGGGATCTTGGTGGGGTGGTCAGTGGCAAGTTGGATCTGAGGCAGCAGTGCCCTGGAAGCCAGGAGGGCCAGCTGTGTCCTGGGAGCATCAGGCCCAGCATCACCAGCCAGGCAAAGGAGGGGATTGTCTTGCTCTGTTCTGGACTCGGGAGGCCTCACCTCTAGTGCTGAGGGAAGTTTTGGGTGCTACAATACAGAGAACATAGTAAACTATCAAAGAGTGTCCAAAGGAGGCCATGGGGATGATGAAGGATCTGGAGTGAGGGAACTCCCTTTTCCAGCCCCCACAATGTCCAGTGCCAAGGTTTTAAAGATGAGTGCAGCAGCCGGTTTTCTCTCCTCGGAGTTATTTATTGTGTCTTATATTGGAATTCATGCACCGCCTGAAGCCCAGGCTTTGAACGCTGGAAAACAGGGATGGTGACCAGCCATGAGGTAAAAATCCAAGGTCTTTTAAGAACATTTGAACCAATTAACTCTTAATACGTACTATGTTTACAATTCTGTGCCAATAACTACAACTTATTCTAGACATGCAGTTTCTACCTCAAATCTATTTTACCAATGTTTCTGTGCCACCTCCACAGCAGATGATGAGGAAGAAGGAGAAGGAGAACATGAGTCACTGCCCAGAATCCTCCATCTTGCCTTCATCTACCTTCATTCTAAAAACCCAAAACTATGAATTTTCACCCTGTGACAAACAAAACTACTATTTATGTCAAACCTTTGTTGCTTTTAGTTCATCTGTGGATGTTGGAAGCTTTTCCCATAGACTAAGGTCAAAGGCAATGCTTTCCTAGGGTCTCAGATGGGGTCTCAGACCCCTCAGGGCAGCTCAAGGAATTTTCCCCCTGCCCTGGACTCCAACATGGAGGGGTAGCCAAATGACGAGCAGCTGAGGTGACATGGTCTGTTCAGCCTAGAGGAGACTGAGGGGAGACCTCATTGCCATCTGCAACTTCCCTGTGAGGGAAACAGGAGGGGCACTGCTCTGTAGTGACCAGCGACAGGACCTGAGAGAATGCCTGAAGTTGTGTCAGGGGAGTTTTAGGCTGGTTATCAGGAGGAATTTTCCCACCCAGAGGGTGTTGGGCACTGGCACAGGCTCCCCAGGGCAGTGGTCACAGCACCAAGCCTGAGAGAGTTCAGGAAGTGTTTGGACAACACTCTCAGGCCTGTGGTGAGATTATTACAGTGTCCTGTGCAGGGCCAGGAGTTGGACTCAATGATTGTGGTGGGGCCATTCCAGCTCAGCATCTCTATCATTTTATGATTTACTTCTTTATCAACAATCGTTAAATTTCTTTAACACTTTGCTGATTATATTTTGCTTAAGATATCTTGAATAATGTTTATGAAGTTTATTATATATTTATACCAAACACTAGTTTAATAAACATTATTTATGCATGGAAGTAGTTAAACCTAAACCTGAACACCTTATAAAGTTAGGTGGCTGCACTTTGCCTAATAAATAAGACATCTGTAGAAAATGTCAGGGAAAATGCTGAAAATCTTTTTACATGCAGCTTCTGCACGTGTTGCTGTACCTTTCATAATTCAAAGAACAAGGAGTTATACCATGAAATAGAATATATGCCACAGTCTTGAACACAAAGAGAAACATGGAACAATAGACTCAAAGCCAGTTTGAATGACATAAGATAATATGTTCCCACAATTACACTCTCTCCTTGTCCTTCTCCCTTCTGTTACACAGTGAAAGCCCCAGATATCTTCATCCCCGTTACTACGATTCCCTCATGTCTACTCTGTGACTCCATACTTCACTGTAAGATTCTTCTCCTGCTAAGTGGCCTGCATACCTGTAAAATAATTTCTTCCATCTTTCCTTTCTTTCCAAAAAGAGCCATTGCTACTGCGCTGGTGTCCTGGTTTAGAGTGACAGGTATCTGCCAAGGAAAACTGGAGTTTTCCCTGGAATGGAGAATGTAACTCCTCTTCCCTCCAAATTATTATAATTTTGCAATTAAGGGCTTTCAGGCAAAGATTTGGGAATAGGAATAGCAGTTCTTTACTAGGAATATTAAAAAAACCCCAAATGTAGTAG